>JAASLG010001397.1:0-57124 GCA_013365235.1 Cercospora sesami
ACAAATATCATCGGCAAAGTGACTTACCCTGGTGCGCGTTATGTACACCAAGGCTCGGTCCTCGACCGCAACAATCAGCAGTACATTGTCATGGACGACGAGATCGACGAGCTCGAGAGGACAGGCGTCTCTGCCAACGGGTTCGCCACGACATACATTGTTGACATTCGTGACCTCCGCAACCCAAAGATCACCGGAAACTACCAGATGCGTCACCGCGCGATTGACCACAACCAATATGTTATCGATGGTAGGTCACATCTCGTCTCGACAACGCGATACGAAACTCAGTGACTGACTTGTATATCACAGGCTACTCATACCAGTCCTCCTACGGCGCAGGCGTCCGTGTCTTCGATGTTCGCTCCATCCCAAGCGACCCCACAGGAAAGAGCGTTTGCGAAGCAGGTTTCTTCGACATCTACCCTGAAGACGACAATCAAACAGGAGGCGGTCAAATCGAATTCCTGGGGACATGGAGCAGTTACGCCTACTTCAAGTCGGGCTATATTTTCGTCAACACGATCGAGCGCGGCGCGTTCGTCGTCAAAATGACAAGCAAGACTTGTGCATAATGACCGTAGATACCTCTGAATGCAACTACCTCTAAGTGTAAGCGCCTAACCAGATTGACTCTCAATCCATGGTAAGCTATGCTGATTTGCTAACGGACCTGCGGTTGCCCTCGAAGGTAGTTTCATTCAGAGGTAGCCACGTTTCGAGATGAGAGAAGATTCCACGCTACAGTCTCAGGTTAGACGAGAATTCTCACACGAAGAGCACGACTCGGACAGGCACCAAAAAAACAAAGACCAATTGTCTATTTCATTCATGTCTCATGAACTTCTACCAATACATCTCATTGTTCCAAGGCTACTGTTTGACCTTGCTATGTTACACTGTCGTTCCACGTCGTAATCTTTTGCTACACACGGCTGAGCGCTGAAGCATGAAAAGGGCTCAGATTGCCAAATTTTGCAACGTGGTCCATCTTCTCCTGATCAGTCCAAGAAGCGAATTTGTCAGCTTTCTAAACAAGGTCGCTGCTGCTGTCCCAACCATCTTCGGCATCTTCGTCGTCACTTTCATACTCGTCGGAATCTTCCTCTCTCGATCTGATGACGCCAGAAGGAAGTGCGGATCCCGTCGTCTCTGTCTCCCACTGCGCAACAAGAGAGCCCAGATCCTCAAGCATTGCCAGCGTCTGCTGTGCCCTCTCCCACTCTATTCTCAGGTCCAACGGCAGGGAAGCTTCGTTGCCG
This sequence comes from Cercospora sesami, assembly GCA_013365235.1. Classification (NCBI taxonomy): domain Eukaryota; kingdom Fungi; phylum Ascomycota; class Dothideomycetes; order Mycosphaerellales; family Mycosphaerellaceae; genus Cercospora; species Cercospora sesami. The sequence continues at coordinate 1,263 of JAASLG010001397.1, forward strand.
GCGCGAATTTCGTCGGCCACCTGGATTCTGAAGCTTTCCAAGTACGACGCGATGTACTTGTAAACATGGGTTATGCTCTCAAAGCGTGCGCGCGAACGACCCTCATCGTACGCGAGCTGCATATCAAGTGCGCCTGCCCGGACAAGCTGGGCAGCGAGTCGCGCATGTGCGGTAACCACATCCGGCTTTGTGAGGTCTGGGTTCCGGTCGTAGACGTGCTGGACGACAAAGTTCGCTGTGGGTTCGCGGACGCCGCTCGCCTTGATGAGCAAGAGGTGCTTGGCCCACAAATCAAGTGTCATCAGAACCACAGTCGGAAATTCTTCCATTGCCGAGGGCATTATTTGGAGAAGCTCTCCTTCGGAGCCTTCCCAGGCTGGCGTGACTCTTGCTACCGCCGCGAACACTATTTGCGCATCGTCTTGCGACTCAGTGTTCGTGCAGAAGTGCATTGCCAGGCTCAGCAGCGCGCTAAACTGCTCCTCCTCGCTGTCGATATGCTGCATTAAGTTGTTTCGAGTCGCGCCGTAAAGCTCTGGGCTAGCATTCGGGCCAACAAGAGCTCCAAGCAGTTTACCCGGCACGAAGTCTCTCCAGCTTCCACTGTTGGTAACCTCCGCATACCTGGCAGCGCGAAGCCACGTGAACACGTGAGAGATGCCAGAAGTCTGTGCTAGGAGGGCAAGCTCGCGTTCCTTCAACAGTGTCTTGCCATTCTGAACGACATGTGGCCCCGTGTCTGGGCTGAAGTTGTTGATATCGAGCGTCTCCAGGTGATTCTCAACAAGATTCAGAAGGAATTGGTACACAGCGGCCATCTTCTCGGGGAGTGCAAGTATCTGATCAAATAGCCCCGGATATTTGGCTCTCGTCGCTTTGTCGAAAGGCATACGGATCATCTCGAAGGCCCAATTCCAGTAACCGCAATCCAGCATTGCAGCGGTGTCCGAAGGCCCGATCGCTGCCAACGAGCCTGCAAAGGACAGGTAGTCGGGCCAGTCCAGTGCCACAACAGAGTCGGGCTTGTGGATGTAGTATGCGTGCAGATTTCTAAGCTGACTCACTACAAAATCATGACACGCCCGATCGTGCCCTCGCACTTTGGACAGAGCACGGTGCAAGAAGGACTGTATCGTGGCCCTGGCAGCCTTCTTACCACTGCAAAGGATGCCCCAGAACCAAGTGTTTTTCACCAGGTCCCGGAGCACACAGTCAACCAGCTTCGGGTGGTCGGGGAGCATTGCGTAGAGCCCGTTAAAGCACATGTTGAGTTTCTTGACCGGCGTTGAATCGCAGGAGGCGATGCGCTGAATGAAAATCGTGCTGACATTACTCAGTGCCCTCGTGAAGTCGTCGAGAGGCGTCTCTTCGCGAGTCTCATGCAACTGCTGCTGCTCGCCATCTTCAGCCTTGTCATTGTCGGAGCCCGCGTCGGATGAAGCTCCAGGGCTGGGCGACTCGCCCGATGGCGCTACGAAGCCAGACAGCTTACTTTGCGCCAAAATCCATTCCATAAGCGCCGCGAAGTCCACGTCGAACAGATGGGCGTTTCGATGGCACATCGCGTTGTGCTTGCGGATTTCGTCCTCCAGATCGTTGTCAAAGGCTACTCTCGGCGGAAGCACAGCTTGTGACACCGGATCAAGAGAGATGAGTGGCAAAGCGATTTGTTCCTCGAGGACGCGCTTACGTTCATAGAACAACACATATGCATTGTCCGAGCGCTCATTGCCGCTGTTGAACCTGAGGCCGCCGAAGCATTCGTGCTGTACCTGTGCCAAGCCGTCTTGACAAGTCATCACGTTTCTGTCTTCGAGCTTGATCCAAGTCCGCGAGCCAGGAATTCCAGTGTTGCGCAGGAGAGTGTATGACCAATAGTGTCCGAAGCCGTTGGTCCCCATGTGCACAATGACACCCACAAGCTCGAAGAGGTCTTCGTCTACGCTTGTTTCGGGATTGTCGAGGTATGCGTGATGATACTTGGACATATCAATGGTCTGAGGGAATTCAAAGCGATCGTTGACCTTGGTCTCAATGCCATTGATGGGGTCGAATTCGAAGCGCTTCAAACAGAATGTCAGATTGTCAGGTATCACATCTGGACAACTTCTTCTCATGGCGTTAACAAGACGTCCATCGCCATCTGGATCGCAGGATTGGCACCGATATTGATTGGTACCCTGCATCGGCTCACCCTGGACAAGCTCGTCAAGAGTCTCAGCGAGGTCCCTCTTATTCTTGACTACAATAGGCAGATCCACAAAGGACTCCGTCCGTGGAGAGACGTGGTTACATTCACCTTTGATCTGGGTAATCAACTTCCCGGTATAGAATTCTGCCAAAGCCTTCTTCGCGGATTGATTCGGCATCTCGAGCTCGAGCTTGCTCAAGAAGTCCTCGTAGAAGCCGTGCACGTCTTCTTGCGAGCCGACCTCAGTGCCAAGCGCGACGGCGAGTCTAGATGTGGATGCCACTGGGTCGGCGCTGTTCTGCATCCAAGCAAAGAGGCTTTTCAATTCTTGAAGCAGGATCTGCTGGTTCGGCCTCTCATTGTCAGTCGGCGTATCGAAAATGAACTGGCGGAATTTGACGTTGGCGAACAACTGCTGCAGAAGAGAATTCATATAGCATGTCTGGCCTAGATTTGTCAGACCGGAACACTGAGCGGGTGGGCGCAAATAATCCTTGCGCCCTGGGAATCGGTCGGCAGGACTGTTGCGTGTTGCCTGAAGAGGCTTATCCATGGCGCTCAGCAGTTCTTGAAAGTCTTCCTTGGTCGCACAGACTGTTCTGAGGAGCTCATAGGCTTCGTGACGAGACTGTGGATGATACAGTTGCCGTGATGTAGACTCGGTCGAGCCTGCATTGGAGGTCCGAGGAGAGTCGTCCGCGTCGTGTTGAGCGTCATCCGCAAATAAGAATTGTGAGAATATTTCTGCAGCTAGTCCCGGTAATTCCAAGGGTTTTTTGAAACTGCGCAGAATGCTGATAGATTCCTTGATAAGTCCAAACAATCCAGTCACGACCATATCAAGAACAGGAAGGTCCTCGGACTCGGCATGCTCGTATTCCCACATCGTGTCGAGCAACGATTTCGTGATTTCTCGAGCACTTGTTTCATCGGTCCACAGCTTCGAATTGTTCAGCAGGAGCTGAGTGGCAAGATCGAAGAACTGCTTTGCACGATCACCGTGAGACAGAGCTCGTGGCAGTATGTCCAGCACAACCTTAGTGTAGAACTCGATGGCAGCATCCGGGGTGCTCTGGTCAATGCTGAAGTTCTTAACGAGGGCCGCGGCACATGCAGACAGCTCGATATCATCGTGGAAGAGAATTTTAGCATGCAGTTCGGTCACGCAGACGTCTTCCGTGAACTTTTGCCAGGCCAGCGGCTGCCTTCGACAAATTTCCTGCAAGAGCTCGAATGCGCCCTTGATCAGCTCATGCCGGGCCCGGACTTGTTCTTGTGGTGTTGAAACAGCATACTCGCAGATACGAATAATGCATGTAGCAAACTGCACCGGCTCATCAATGAGGGTTTCGATTGTTGGCGCTGAAGGCCTCTCCCGCAGGAACGCGGTCAAGATGCGCATAATTTGTACACTGATTGCTTCCTGCTCAGGAAGCGTGTGGTGCTCAAGGGTATGGACCAGCATCGTGATACCATGAACGACGAAAGCCTCATCAGCAACGCCTAGCCGGGCCAAATCTTTCAGATGTCGCTCAATTGTGTTGAGGTAGAACATAGTCCTCCATCGGGACTCAGGAGGGAAAAGGACTGGTGCAGAAACCTGTTCGGAGCACAGCTTCGTGCGGATATGCTTGGGAATTGGAATGCTGATAAGCAGCCCAAAGACCTTCGCCGCGATCGGCTCTGCTGTATCCAGGAGCTTTTCCAGCTCGTCGTGGTGCTCCAGAATTTGCTGCTCAATCGCTCCTGTGCATGTCAACAATTTGCCAACATCACTCAAAATGCTATGCTTGGGGCTGATAGCAATCACACCTGAGATCTGTACACCAAGATCTGACAAGAGGCTGTCTGCCCGGCCTTCCAAAGCAACCTCATGGCCTGCCACAATCATGCGATGAGATGCAGCCCCTGTGATGTCAGGTAGCCTGGAAAGCAGCTCAGACACCTTAGTCTCAGCAGTTGCACGTACGCTCACCACACGTGGATGATGGTGTCCATAACCCTGAACTTCCAGAGTGTACTGCACAACGCTGCCTTGGGAATCACCGTCGAGGCAAAGTTCTGGACTCGATGTGCCGTCATACAAATCAGCATGTTGCTTGCTGCCAATGAGTACAGCCTGGAGAAGACCAATCTTGCCAACCACATCGGCGAAACCTTCCTTATGCTCAGGCAAACCTGCTCTCGCGGACTGCTCGCATGCCTTGCCAATCTGTCGCTCGGCGAATTTGGTATGGCATGCAAGGATCGAGCTCTTGCTGGCGCGACCCCTTGGCAGGACGAAGAGCACTTGGCAAATTAGTTCTTGAGCGATCGCGGACACATGCCATGGGCTTTCAGCAACCTGCACCAGCTTCATCCAGGTTGGGAGATCCAGTATCTGAGAGAAACCCTCATCTGCTTGTTCACGCTGCAGCCACATTTGCAACCTATGACACAGGTGATCAAGCAAAGCTTGTGTGGTGAATCGCGGCGAGAGATCCATGACCTCAACTCGAAGCCACTGCGTGATTAATTGACGAGCCACGGGTGTATCTCGAGCAAATGTGCGCCATGCTCGTTCGCGCGCAGCATTGCAGATTGCCATATCGCCAATGGTGTACTTGAAGATGAGTTTGGACAGTCCCTCGTTCGGCTTTGATACAGCGCATTGAAGGAGACGAATCAGCAATTCAAGCCTTCCATCCATGGCGACCACATCGTAGGCCTGCAACTGAGTAACCGAAGTTATGCGATTCCCAGACACATACCGCACCATCTCATCGACCGCGGCTTCGACAGAGAGGAGATCAAGGAGACCTCGAACCTCCTCCTCAGACCTGTCATCATGCAAAAACATCACCACGATCTCAATGCACGTCGTAGCGTGCCTTGTAGACTCGACAATGTGCGGGATGCAGCGGCGGAAAATCTCGACTCGATCTCCGGCCTCGGACTGTGGTGAATGTGTGAAGCGGAAGAGCTCCAATTTGGCTGTCTGCCTTAAGTGAGCTGACAACGCTGTTCGGGTTGTAGCATCCACGCGCATCATGATGTCGATGCTTATGAATGCGGTGGCGAGCCGCTGACTGCTATCCGACTCCGAGTGAGCCTTGATCTGAACTTTCTGAAATAGTTCTGTGAGAGACTCAACCACGTCTTGACCCAGCTTGATCGGCTCTGTGGTGGTGTACTTTTTCGCCAAGTACAATAGGTTGTCGAAGCCCAAATACTTGGAGACATCGGTCAAGATCATAAAAGCAGCCTTTGCGAACTCTCCCTCGACGCTATTGGTGCAAGAGTTCCATATTATATCGGTCTCGAACTCCGTGTATGCGTTGGTCACGGCGAGAAAGCCGATGACGTCCTGACTATGCTTGACTAAGCTTGCGTGGGAATCTGGTCCAAAGATGTATTTTGTGACTTCGTTCGTCCGAAGGAAACGCGATGCGTATTGTGGCACGGGGTGGTCAACTCCACCATTGGCGACTTTATAATCATGGAAAATTTGCCGCAAGCGCGCGCTCAGCAGTGTCAAGCCGTTACTCCGCACGTCCATGATGTCGCTGAAGACGTAAGATCGATACGCTTGCAGGGCCCACGAGGACACTATCAGCTCCCTTAGGATGTCCTCATTGTGCTCGCTCACGATCTTCAATTGCTCCAGCGACTCGTCTTCCCGGCAGTGCTCGGCAAGGAGTCCATCGTGATCGCTCCTCACATATTGTCGATAGAGGTTGAAGATGCCCTCTTCATCTGCAGACCGTATCATGACTGCGAGCAACTTTTGCGAAACTTCGACAAGCAGCTGATGAAAATACTCCGGAAGAGCTCGTGAATGCTTGGCACACACAAGAGGAAGTAGCGTCAAATGGCAGGTGGCTAGAAGGCGATCGATGTCTTTGCTGACCGTCAAGTCGAGCGCATGCGCGATGCGCAGAATCGCGTCCATCACTGGCCACGAGTTGTCGATCTCGCGATCGTGCTGAGATAATCCGTGCAAGAGTTGTGACAGCGCTGTTAGTGTCGCCGGACAGAAGTCTCGCCTCCACTGTTCTGCCTGCACCTTCGCATCAAATCCCAGCTTGGTGTGGCAATATGCTCGCAAAGAGAAGGCACCGTGCAAAGTCACTGTCTGCGCGAGGACTTGAACCCAACAGAGCATGGGCACGTGGTGGCGAGTCTTCGTTGTCTGTGCTGAGTCTCTCCTCGAAACAGCAGAATCAAATAAACCAGGGAGGCATGCCACCAGTTGATGGGCAAGTGCCACTGTCGCTTCTGTGAATCGCTGGACGCTACGACCCAATGCATTGAAGTCGTAGTGCGCGACGTCGTCCTCCGGGAAGAGATCCCCTTGACGTTGAAAAATGCTGAAACAGAGTACACCCAGTTGGGAGAAGAAGTCGGCATCATCCAAGTACCTCTCACGGAGGTCAGAGCTGTCGGAAGAGACTTGTGTGACATGGTTGTCTAGCCACGCCCCAAGACGGTCGAAAAAGATCGGTGCCAGATTGCTCTCCGCTTCGTTGACAGTGTTAATCAAGAAGTTGACCTGATCAATAGGACGGATGGTTGGCTGGTTCGGGTCTAGATGCAAAGTGCTGCTGAAAAGTTCCATGTTGTTGTCATCCTGCAACTCGATGGCACTACTGATGTTGTGGACGAGACCGACCTCGTCTGGCGGAAGTGCCTCGACGACCACGCTGTCGTCGCTAGGGTTCGGTGAAGCTTCGACCTCTTCACTCAGTCGTTGTCGCTTGCGCGTGAGGTCGGGATTTGCGTCAGCGAGGTGGTCGCGACTCCAGTCCCCGTTGACGGCAGCGGCCATGTTGGAATAAGCGCGGCAGCAATCACTGGGCTGGGCCCTGCATGATCGTTGAAGAAAGCGCAGTCGATGAAGTCGCGGTAGGTGTGGTGGCGCCGATCAGCGAGATTCGTGACGAAAGGGCACGTTCTTTTGTGCGACGACGGCAGCCTGATTGCGCGTTCAGCCGTGGCTTACTGTTTGTGCGCTCCTGAACCAGAACGCCCAAACTCCCCGTGAAGCAATCGTATTCACAGCAGAAAGCGCATAATCTTTTTTAGTAGATCGCGTCGGTCGTCGCGCCTCTACGCGTTGATGCTCAAAGTCAGTGCTGAAGCTCAAGGATGCAGCGGGAAAACGGTGGGCTTGGCGGCAGATGCGGGGCCTTAAATCCGACAAGTGTGGCTGAGTCAGCCACTCGCCTTTGGTTTTCGCGTTCACGTGCTACCTCCTAGGAGGTAGGCAAGGCAACGGTGAATTTGATTGTGTCACAGTGTTCGGGACCAGGTGAATGAGACGACTGAAAACAGGTCTAGACAATCAAAGGAACAGCTGTATAGCCCTTGACAAGAACGGAGTGCACATCCTCCGGACACAGGCTGGCGGCGAACAGCAGAATGAGAACACAAGAACACTCGACACTTTCCGGGCATACGTACGAGGTGAGAAGAAGTTCTCGAGCCCCACGGCAGAGCATGCAGTGTAGACTCTACCTTAGTTGCTGCTTTATGTTCTGTTGATTACGCTTCCTCTATGCTCGCCTGCCCTCCATCGCCAACCAACATCTTCACCTATGACATACAGCATCTCGGACCCACACTTGGCATTACTGGTGACAACGTTGTACGACTATTGCAATTGCATCCCTTCCCTACTTCCGCCGAGCTTCAATCTCACCACCAAGCTTTTGCGTTGCTTGTCCTTCTTGCCTAGCTGACTGGAATTCATGTCAAAACCACTCGCTGTCTCCTTGATGTTGTGTTTCGGTTTCGCAAGTGACACGAGGTTGTCTTCCATCTTGTCTAAATTCACCTCGGCACTAGCGGACGGCGTTTGCGAAGAGTGCTTCCCTGCAATACATGTGGACTGCAGTAGGCTTCCCGGTAGCTGGCGATCCATTCCGTGAATGTGCGATGGCACGCGATTTCCGAGAGGACCATGCACAGGCACTGCCAGCTGCGGACCACTCGCATTGTATGTCGGCGATGGCAGAGCTTTGTCGCCGCCGGAAGGTTTGTTGTTGATATCAGTGCGGTGCTGGCCTTTCATGGAAGGTTGCATTGGAGCTCTCGAGGAAATGAAGGTCCTTGGAGTCGCATGTTCGAGTGCTGGGAGAGGTGCGTTGTGTGGACGGTCCAAAGTGATCGGTATACCGTCCATCGTCATGAGCTGGCCATTGACATGCTTCCTCACGTAAAGCTCGCGTTTCTGCTGGTATCTCAGGCGGCGGACGGTTGCGTCGAGGGGGCGGACGCGGCTCTGAACACCACTGTTGGCGGCTTCTTTAGCAGTGTCTAGCCGCAGCAGCTGTTCATTGACCCGCTTGTTTTGACGCTTCGTGATTACTGCTCCGCCGTACCACTTGGATTGGCCAACTCCGGTTCGATAGCAGGTCGGACAGAAGTAGTGCCTTATTTTCGGCGGATCAGCAGGTTGGAGACCAACGCACGAGTAGTGGAACCAGTCAGCGCAGCCGTTGCACTGAATCATGAACAGGGACTCCGAGCCTTTGCACAGACAATATGTCGTCGAATGTGGTGTAGTGCTGTTTGTGGTGGTCGACTCGAACTGCTGCTGAATGGCGCCGCCGGTTTCTGAGGAGAGGCTTGCAGCTTCGAGCTCGTCGCCGTCTTCGCGATAAACCATCTTGACAGATGTGCCACCGATCGACAGTGGGAGTACGAAGGGTGAGCGTGCGACGAGGGGCGTGGCCGTGACTGAGCAAGCGCTGGGCACGCAGAAGTCTGTTGAGTCCGCTGCAGAACAACGAGCAACTGAAGCAAACGTCGCCACATATCGGGAGACCCAACGCCGCGACATCAATCATCACTGTCCATTTCGACATGTTTGTTCAGCACCACGAAATGACCTACAGATAGGAGCAAGGTGCGATGGTCATCTGGGAGCGTGATCGGCCGGCAATGCTAAAGTGTTCATCTGCGATTATCGAAGACGTAGCCAGCGGAGTCCTCCATGTCGCTTCAAGCGAGTGGTACCAGGCTCAGGAAGTGCTTTCGCATCAAGTGCTTTCGCATCATCGCGTACCGTAATGCGAGCGGTATCGAATACTCCCTCGTCTTTGCCCGTGGAATTGGCGTCATTTCTCCATTTCGCACATCTGTTGATGGAGCTTCGCGCCTCAGCGTGGTCATCAGCAGTGGCTCCCGATCCATCGAGTTTTACTGCTCTTTCCGCTGAACACGAAAGCCATACTGTATCAGACGGCGTATTCAGGCACAAAAGTGGCACAACTTCAATGGTCAGGAGGCAGATGAGGTGCACGGAACGCGGACAATCGCCGCAGGAGAGAAGACGGCAGCTCCGAACAGCCAGCTTGGCAGCGTGCCCCAGCTGCAAGGCATGTCCTCGATCAATGCGTGAAGCTAATTCCCCGTGCAACATATTCTCAAGTCTCTGTACATACTGGAATCCTCAAGACGCAACGACGACCCCGCCGCGCACACTCGCAGTCCTCCTCGAGCGGTCGAAACGAAATCGTCCCTCCGTCCGAGCCCCACGCAGCGCGCGATCGCAACCCGCTGCGAGCCACTTGTCACCGACTCTGATGGGAATCGGAAGATGAGATACACCTGGCCCACACCCGCATCTGTCTACCTAATGAGACAGTCTTCATGAGTTGGAACCTTCTTGAGCGGTTCATCCAGTCCGAGCACTTCAACAGAGACCCTTCGCTCACCGTTTCATACCTTGCGTGAGGACTCGATCGATGCGCCCATTTAGGGACACACGCGCTGACGGGACGCAGTCGCTACGCCGAGCACGTTGGAATTCACTATGTTCTCTGTTCGAAGCTGCGAGGCTTCAGCTACGAGGAGATCGAGTTCTTCCTCCCACAGCTATGCCACCTGGTCATCTCGATCGACAATGAATCGATGGCGCTGGAGGAGTTCCTCGTAGATCTGTGCGAGGAGTCCGTCAATGGCGCGTTGCTGGTAGGTTGAAGATGTGGACTATACCAAGATATGGCGCTGACCCGGTCTCGAGACATTCTGGCTGTTCCAGACGTATTTGCACGATTTATCCAGCCAACCCTCGTCCCACGCTTTCCAGACCTGCCGCCGTATGTACAACAAAGTGCAAAGCATCGTATTTGGAGGGGGCGAGCCTCTGCGAAGAGCACGTATAAAGGAAAACGTACTGCCAGTTACGGTTCTTTCGAGCCTGGTTCTGGCGGGAGTTGGTCTGCCTCTTCTGCCACAACACGCGGGACCGCTCGCGATTGCGCAAGCAAGGAGACCTCGGCCTATCGAGGAAGGCGCGAGCGAGATATCACCGGCCACGCCTACATTGAGCAGAAGCGCGACAGTTGGCGCAAGCACCGTGAGACGCAGCAGACCTGGAACGGGCGACGGCAAAGAGCCGCCAAGACGAAAGTCACGAAGGCCACAAGATATACAGGTCAATGGGAACATGCCTTCATCTTCGACGCCTAATACTCCAGCGCTGCCCCAGGAGCCACGGTCGAATAGTACGCGGCACGTTTCCGCAGGGAATCCTGCCCGACATTCACTCGCCCTCGGGATGAACGCTGAGGGCCTGGTCAGCAGTGCTTCGTTGCCAGATAAGAAGCAGGATCGCCGGAAAGTAAGTGTCGGCATGAGTCTTCCGGCGTCTCCTGGTGTCCCAAGGCGATTAGGAGAGATCACCCGGCGGCACTCACAAAATTTGCGCCCCTCAACGCCCTCTACAATGTCGAGAAGCCAGAAAGTCCGAATGCTGCGGCAGAATTATTTCCGAAACCAGAGCCAATTTCTCACTGCTCTGGAGGGCATTTCCAATCGTCTCGTATCAGTCCCAAAGCCTGCCCGGTTGAGCGCCTTGCGTGCCGAGCTAGGTCTAATCGCTCAGGACCTTCCGACAGAGGTGGATATACCTTTCTTGTGCCCAGCAACCCTGCTGGGAGGTTCGGCGAGTCGAAGCAAGCATCACCGTATCGTGCGTCTCAATCCTGCAGAAGCAACCAGCCTCAATAGCGCTGAGAAGGTACCATACCTGCTGATGCTAGAAGTGATTCGAGAAGATTTCGATTTCGACCCCGAAAGTCAACAGAATCAGGAGCTCTTATCCAAAATTCTGTCGGACCGAGGCAAGCAGAAGCGCAGACTTTTCGATACAACTGACGCTGCGCGGCAAGCAGCGATCACGTCGCCACAAGACGAGGTCAAAGTTGACAGCGTGCTGGAGCCTACAAGCGGTGACCTATCAAGTACGGCCCTCCTTCAAGATCTGGACGACACACCAAGGTCTGGCACGAACAGTCCTCGTCCTCGCGGGATACAAGGAGGCCCAAGAGAGCCTCCGCGTCTGTCGAGTGGCGTCAGCACCATTTCAACAGCGGCGAGCGTTGCGACGCCCCGGAACTCCGAAGGGCTGACCACTGCAAGGCCCAATAGCTCCGACCGTGCATCTCCATTCCGACCACAGAATGCAACTCAGGCTGACGTTTCTGCCCTCGCTGATCACATGCGAACAGCATCGCAAATGCTTGCACAACTTGACTTGAGCGCGGCGAAGCGACCCAAAGCGGAAGTTGCAGCCATCCGAGCCAAGATCATCGCGAGCATGCAATCGCTCGAGGAGCAAAGCTTTCTCGCGGAGGAGCAAGGACCAAGCTTCGACACCATCATGGCTAAGGCGGGCACCGCGAAGGCCGAAGCAGAAGATCTCGCTGCATCCTTGGAAGACCAGACTGACGCTGATCTCGTAAACACTGGCAAAGGCGCTGCCCGCATGGAAAACGACGCCATGACTGGTGGTATTCAGCGTAAAGGTGATAGAGACGATCCGAGCGCAGCAATGTTCGGAGAAGCCTGGGAACAGAAGAAAGAGCGCATTCGTCGATCATCACCATATGGCTGGGTCAAGCAGTGGGATCTCGTCTCCGTGATTGTGAAGACTGGTGCAGATCTCCGGCAGGAAGCGTTCGCATGCCAGCTGATTGCTGTCTGCGACAGAATCTTCGCCGAGCACAACGTGGACGTGTGGGTGAAGAACATGCGCATTCTGGTCACGGGTGAAAGTTCGGGCCTGATTGAGACCATCACCAATGCGGTCTCGTTGCACTCCATCAAACGATCTCTCACGATCGCAGGTATCGCCGCTGGCACGAACCCTAAAAAGCGAATTGCAACACTGCAAGACCATTACAGCAAGACTTTCGGTTCTCCCGACTCACCCGCGTATGTCAAAGCGCTTGACTGCTTCACCCGTAGTTTGGCGGCATACAGCATTATAAGCTACATCTTGCAGCTGAAGGATCGACACAACGGCAACATCCTCATCGATTCCGAAGGTCACGTCGTACATATCGATTTTGGATTCATGCTGTCGAACTCGCCGGGCAACATGGGCTTCGAAGCCGCGCCATTCAAGCTGACTCTTGAGTATGTGGAAGTGCTTGGCGGGCCGGAGAGCGAGGCATTCAGTCGCTTCAAAGAGCTCATGAAAGACGCCTTCCAGGCACTGCGACGAGAGGCCGAACGACTCATCACCTTGGTCGAGCTCATGGGCCGCGAAAGCAAGATGGCCTGCTATGGAGGAGGTCTAGTGAATGTCGTGAGCGCACTGCGTGCAAGATTTGCGCTTGAGAAGAGCAAAGAAGAAGCTAGAGATTTGGTGGAAGAACTCGTGAACAAAAGTATTGGGAGCTACTACACGAGGTTATATGACACTTTCCAGTACAGGACGCAAGGCATTTATTGAAGAGGCAAGAGCGATAGAGAAGTTCACGATCGATGAGCACCAGTGCGCAGCAGAATTTACCTCATGAAGCGGCAGCAGCATGCATCAAGCAGGGAGTTTCGGCCGGATAGAATCTTTGGAGCATTTGGTGATGGCAGAAAGGGAAGAGAATGCAGTCGAGATATATCGAGAAGCATTCGAGCTCAATTTCACCTTTTCTGACACTCTCAAATGTCAGCGAGAATCTCCTTCACAGCTTGTGGTCCCTGGCGAGAGGTGGGCATCTGAATACGTTGTGCCCCTCCACCTGCCAATGATCGACGTCACTCAAACCACTTCCAAGCTGACCAACATGAATGCAACACAATACTCTGTGAAACAACAGAAAGTGCCCCTCCCTCACAACACAAATTGCTTGAACCCAACATCAAAATGGTCAAAATATTCGTGACAGGCGCAACAGGTACAAATCCCTCTCATTCCGATGCAGGAAAAGCATAACTAATCTCACTTCGTGCCAAAACCAGGCTACATTGGCGGCGATGCTCTCTACGCAATCGCAACGTCCCATCCCGAATACGAAATCACAGCTCTCGTTCGCAACAGCGACAAAGGCGCCAAAGTCGCCTCGCAATTCGCCAGTGTCAAACTCGGATACGGAGATCTCGATAGCGTGGAATTAATCGAACAAGAAGCTAAGGCTGTGGATATAGTTTGTCGTAAGTATTGTACTGTTTTCAACTCTTTCATTTTTCTCTTTGTATTCTTCAATAGTCCACTTCTGTGTAGATCTTGAACGACATACTGACTGGATCGCAGACTTCGCAAACGCAGACCATGTGGCTTCAGCCGAAGCCATAATAAGAGGCCTCTCAAGTCACGATGCATCAAGCCCGGGCTTCTACATCCATACTTCCGGCACAGGCCTCCTAATGTGGGAAGACATGCGAGAAGGAAAGAGTGACAATTCCATCTTTGGCTCGCAGTTCCGCGACAAAATCTATGACGACCTCGAAAATGTTTCCGATGTCACGTCTCTGCCAGATGACGCGCCTCATCGCAAAGTTGACAAGATCGTGCTGGAAGCGGGAAAGGATCTAGCAGATCGAGTGAAGACGGCCATCGTCTCTCCACCTTGTATTTATGGTCCAGGTAGAGGACCGGATAATCAGCGATCCCATCAAGTTCCGGAATTGATTCGGACTTCACTGGAAAAGGGTTATGTTCCCAAGGTGAATGAGGGGAAGACTTATTGGGGACATGTTCACGTGCACGATCTTTCTGCACTGTATTTGAAGCTTGTGGAAGAAGCTGCCGCGGGTGGATCAACGAAGGAATGGCCGGGCAAGCCTGCAGTCTGGGGCATAGAGGGCTATTATTTCTGTGAGAATGGGGAGCATGTGTGGGGTGAAGTCTCGCAGTTGGTTGCAGATGAGCTGAAGAAGCAGAAATTGATCGATAATGCTGAGGCGATGTCTATTACAGCTGAGGATGCGGCGGAGAGGACGCCTGCTGGGCACTTGCTGTGGGGTGCTAATTCGAGGTCGAGAGCCAAGCGTGGGAAAGAACTCCTGAGTTGGAAGCCTGAAGGGGTGAGTTTGAAGGATGAGATCCCGAGGGCTGCGGAAGACGAAGCGAGGAGACGAGGCGCCCGGCCTGGGCATGCCGTGGTCGCTGCTGGAGATCGTTAGAACATTCGAGCCCTTAGGTGTCGGGGTTCTGTCATTAGAACAAGGCCGTCAGACTACTCAGCTTCGTATGGTACAACCTCACCTATGCCCAACATGATTGGGCTCCGAGTATGGCTGTTACTTGTCACAGATCCCGATGCAGACAGCTGCACAATCGACTCGTTCATCTCAATCGCAGACCACACAGTCTGCTGAAAAGCTATGCATGACTTTGCATAGCTCCGTAGGTGTGGTGTCTTTGATGAGAAGTTGAGTCCTGATCCGCACGTGCATCCATAGTGCGTATGGACACGCGTTGCTCACCTGCTGTACATCTCGACAAGGTTTCCCTTCGTCCCGCGAAGGTATACATGCAGCGCGTGGGCTTGCACCTCGCGCGTACAATAGCGCTAGCGCTTTGGCTGTTGCATTCTCCGAGGTAGTGGACATCACGTTGTGAGCAGCAAGGAGTCCCACCATCCTCAATACCACAGCATGTCACTCAGCGCGTGCTGGACGATCTGAGTCCAATCACAGATTTTACATCGGACCCGCGGACAGGGACAAAATTGCGCGTGGCACCACGTTGTTTGCTGCGTGGCAGGCCTGACTTGGTGCTTCAGATCAAAACCCTTGCGTGCAAGAAAGTATGCGGTAAGCAATGCTCCCCAGCAGTTTGCACCGCTCTATGAAGCATAATGGTTGCATCGGCGTGCCAGTGTGCCGGGCGCGGTAGGTACAGCGAGGAGCTGGAACTGGGACCTGCAGACAGCGCTAGAAGCTCTGAACCAGTCTTCAGAACGTCGGCTGTGGCTGGAGTCCGCATGCCAGCCGTCTTGAGAGTGGCTGCACTTGCAATGCGGCTGTTTCGCGAGGTGTGTTGGTGCAGTGTCAGCAAGGCTCGAGCGCTGAAGGTTGTTTCGAGCGAGCAAGTGGGCTGGTCAACGTGTTGCATGTCGTGTTTCGAAAGCCGTGGTGGCACTAGCAGCTGCAGGCAGTTCTGGCTTTTGGAGTTCGGTGCGACGAGAACGAAGTGCATTGATCACATCTGTGGCACCGACATGATGACCGAGAGGCGTTCCTTGCAGAAGCTGCCCAGCTGGATGTCGCGCGGTGGCGGGATGGGCGCGAAAAGGTGCAAGGTGTCCGGAGAATTCGCTACTCCTCTGCGGTCTCAGGGTGATCAGGATGAAGCAGACGGGGTGCGGCTCCGTCGTCAGGCAGCATCCATGCGCAGTGGTCCAGCAGGGACGGGCGGCGCTGCACCGCCATGGCATTGTCGGGATGTGTGCTTGCTGATGTCGCTGCGTCGTGCAAGTGCAGCAGCAGCTCGGACGAACCATCCCGCTGGCTCCACCACTGATCCGGCGACTATGCAGATGGCCAGGTCAGAGAGGAGTCAGTTCGAGGGCGAGACATGTCGAGCGGTGTGCCCGGCGGTGAGTCGCGCGAGATTGCTGCTGGCGGGCCTGAGGCGTGCCATGGGCGCAGTCGCTGGTGAGAGAGGCGGCCGAGGAGCGCAGTTCGGTCCGTGAAGGACACGGCACAGCGTCGGCCGGCTCGCTGGAGCTTGAGCCACGAGCGGCGCGTGTGAGGTGCAAGCAAGCTCAAGGTTGGCAACGGTTCTTTTGAGTTTTGGGTACCTGAACTTCACCTGCACGAAACACGCCATCCTAGAGCTTCGGCGGTGCGCGTGGAAGCGTGCGCAGACAGTTTGCTGCAATCATGAGCGCGCGCTCCGCTCGGTGGATCGCGCCGCCGAGGCATTCGCACAGGGCAGGACGGCATTGAGGCTGAAGGTCGGCAAGCACGACGCCAGCGCTGATGGAGAAATGGGCGCGGGTAGATGAAACACCTTCTCTTCCTCTCTCGCACACCACCGCGCTGAGTCGCATGCAGCCCTGTCACTGTCACCCGCCCGGCTGCGACTGCGCGTGGCCTGCTTGAGCTGCCCCCATGCGCGCCCCAGAGCCGACCGCTGCTCTTATGTGCCCGCCCTGCCTGCGCCCACCGCCCGCGCCCAGCGGCCAGCCCTTCTCCCACCTGCCAGAAACAGCAGCACCACCAACGCACAATTAATAACTGGCCCGGCAAGCGAAGCGCCTGAAGGACGCCTTGAGGACCGGCGCACGGCAACACAGGCCTGCTCCGCCAAGGTCAGCTGCAGACGAGTGTGCTTCCCAGAAAACGAGCGTGTTGCGTCGGCTTGCATGCCCCCCAAGGCCCACATATCCTACTGAGACACCGATACCCTTCAAGCCACCTCCAGTCGCCCTCTGCGCACCTCCTCCGCCCCAGGCCCATCCGACTGCCTCTGCGACTGTTGTCGCCGTCAACGCCTCGCTCGCGCGGGGCAATTCCACCATGACTTCCAAGATGAAACGAAAGTTTTCCTTTGACATTCCCAGATTGGTACGCGCCATGGCCCCGGGCTGATCGCGAGATCGCTGCCCGCGTCTTGAACGCATCAACTATCGCTGACCACGCCACACGTGAAGAAGATCGGCCACCTTGGCAACATTGGCCACAATGCATCCCATCGAACAGACCGAAACGAGCTCAGAGACTGGAAGGACCACTATGTCTCCCCGCCCGAGTCGCGTCCACCGACGCCGAAAAGTGTGCGACCGCCAATGCCCAACGACATCGAAGCCGAATTGCGAGCCGCGTGCACGTACATCATAACACATCCAAAACCCTCGCATGAAGTCTGGGGAGGAGAAGCAGCAAAGCCCGCGTTGGACTATGCGGCAATCAAGGCTGGACCCGTGACAGAAGCAGTGCATCCAGCGAGGACGAGTAGCATGCGTCACAGACACGAACGTTCGCAAGAGCCACCGCACTCATCGAGATACGCCTACAAACCCAACGTAGCAACTGAGGATTTGTTCAATGGCGAGAGTCACGGCGGCAAACATGTCCAGAGGAAAGCGAGATCGCGCGCAGACATGTTGATGGCCGGCGATGCTGTCAAGACTATACCATCGCGTGTACGACCGCGTGTTGAGCCATCCGAAACATCACATCCCCCAACTAGCAACACGGAAAGGTCCAAGCCATTGCAGAGATCAGATTCAGTCGGCACTTCGGGGTCTACACCCCACACTGATTCCACGGATTATCCCTGGTCGGCCTCTACAGGCCTGACGTCCGCTGTCAATACGCCTGCCCGTTCCAAGCGCACTTCTGGACAGGCAATCCCGCCGACTTCGGAAAGTGGCAGTGCACCTCAGGCGGACTTTTCCAATGGCGATTGGCTGCGCGCTGAGTTGGAAAAGCACAAAAAGGTCATGGAGGAAAGGGAACGCGCGAAGACAATCGATCCTTCGAATCAGAGTGATAATACGTCGACAACGCAGACACCTCTGCCGGCTCCCTACTCGCATGTTCCTGCACGGAAACCAGTTCCAGCACGGTCTGCAAGCAGACCAGGAGATCAAAACCAGACGCGGCCTGGAAGTAAAGACCAGCACGATGCAGATCGGGGACGACCATTTGCCGTTCGCACTGATTCCCGTCAACCCCAAATTGATACCGACACTGACAGCCGAGGACGGATGCCTGTCCGCTCAAATAGTCGTCTGGGCAGGGCATCACGAGCTGCTAGCAGGGCGGCGAGCCGGGCGGCCACCGATGTCAAAGGCATGACTCAGGATCTCTTTGCACATGTTCGCCGCCACGAGTCTAACAGAGCAACAGCGGACCCTATTGAAAGACCGCCGAGTAGAGCACGTGAGATTGCACATGGCATGAAGGAATATTTCAGACCAGGCACAGCTTCAGGGTTTCGTAGCGGCAGGCCGAGCGGCGAATACACGCGTGGCCATGTACGCAACCAGTCTATCGGCTCGATGCAAACTTCAACATCAGAAACAAGGACCTCGTCGGATAGAGCAGCAGACTGGAAGAAATGGCACCCGCCGACCAAAGCATTCACCAACGTGACGCAAGCAGATTCCAGCCGGCCACCCAGTGGAACTCCAGCGAAAACGCAGGTGGACCTGAACCGAGAACTTCCCCCTCTCCCTGGCCTGGACTCCTGGAAGGATGAAGAACCAGCCACTGTGCAACAAGCCACCAAAGCAGAGCCGTCCTCACATTTGAAGCTCCCATCATCGCCCTCCTTCGTTGGTGGTCTGACTCCAGCATATCATGGACTCAGAAGAGTCTTGTCTCGCGCTTCGCTGAAAAGCCCAGCTTCGCCTGTCTTTCCACACAGAGATGACCAAGTTTCTTCCCCTTCCTCCCAATCGAGGAAGACTTATGGTGAATCAGACGGTCCACGGCCAAATACGAGAGCCACGTATGGCAATTCCGCAACGAGCTCCCCAATGGTCGAGCAATTTTCGCAGCTCTCGATCACTAGAAGCACTGATCGAATGTCAGCTCATTCCTCCGGGCAGGACAGCACACGTGAGCATACTGCGCGAGCCGATGTGGCCCGTAGTGACTCGCCTCAATCGAAGCACGAATCAGAGCAGAGTCAGCGCGCCAGGAAACCTCACATAACAGACTATCGTCGTGCAGCAGGCCCTCCGTTGAGCGGGAGCTCGAGGGCATGGGGTCGCACCGGTCAGCGTCCTGCAGGTACCACGGCTAGCATATCATCCGGACACTCTCGTCAAAATAGCGACAGGTCGCACGCACCAAGTGCCCGCAGCGCAGACCAAAGTCGACAGGACAGTACGACTGAGCTCGGACAGGAGAAGAGAAAGCACTGGTGGCAGGCCAAAGAGAGGGAGAAAGGCCAGCCGAACTGGATGGACCATGTGCCACACTTTGGGTCCAGGAAAGGGACGGGTCTTGATAGTGTGGCTGGGGCGCATTCAGCACGATCTTAGAAAGATTGCGCGCGAAGGCGCTTCAGTACGATGGATTTACGATTCCACTACGGCGCCAGAGTGTGTTGATGTATTTGGGACGGAGGAGCACTTTGGAAGGAGATCCGATTGCCACAGACTGAGTCGTGGCCTAATTGCATGAGACACGACATCTTTGATGGAAAGGCGATTCAGAGCGAGGCCTTGAAAAAACTTTCATTGGGTAGCTGGCATTGGCTGCTGGCTAGGGGGTCGGCGTTTTGTGAGCTCGTGGAGCAGAGCACCGGGGGTTGTGCTTTTTCAGAGATACCACTACAATCGCTCGAGGGCAGGGAAGATCTTCTTTAGTCTCTTGTATTATGATCAACTCGGGGTTCAAATGCCTGTGTGTTTGGTGGAAATCGCATCGTTCTTCACTTTCTTCATTGTGGCAGTCACTTCCATTACATTGACCGATTTTTGCACTCACGTGCATGTATCTTGCCCTTATTGTTGTTGAGTTCTGACTACTGCAGGCAACAGCGACTCCACCTCAGTCTTCACCTCAGGCGTGCCTGGCTCAAACCACGCAATCGCCTGCCACTTGCACACGAGACCAACTACTTGCCATGACCACCACGGGGCACTATCGACCGCAATGACAACATCACACACAACATCAATCAAATGACCGACTCATCCCAGGCAACACTTCCTCAAACGAGCTCTCAAACGGCGCTGATAACGCCACCCACCCAGCGATCTGCGTTCAATGCCCAAACCAGCAACCATCGAACGCACCAGCAGAACCAACCTATGACCTCTCAGGTCACGCTAACGACATCGAAGCCAGCACCCTGATCCAACACAATCCATCGGTTTGTGATCAGAATGTGCCAAACCCGCACAATCAGCTACACCTGCTCCCACTTTTGCAATTTCCGCCTCTCAAAATGCCACGCCCACTACCTTGCCCCTAGCTCGTCCACCAAGAACAAAAAGTCTCCTCGCGAGGAACGAAAGCCTTCTTGTTCGGGAAACGCAGCTATCACGGTCTACTCTCAGCAAGAATGTGGACCGTGCAGTAAGGCGAGGGTGACCAAAACCCTGGACGAGAAAGTTGCGGCGCTGGTCCTGATGGCTTCTTGTAGCAGGCAGGAGTATGGTTGCGATGGGGCGGAAGACGAGGTTGCGTCTGCGAATACGAATGCGGAGGAACTGGTGAGACTTCAAGAAGAACGGAGTGACAGGTTGTACGTCCTTGATAGGGAATTTCCGGATGGGAGGTACAAGAAGAATACCGTGAAGCCTGAGAAGGGTATTGTGGTACCTTCTTCTTCCTCTTCTGAGCTTTCTTGGAGCCCCCTCGGATCCACACCTCCACCACGACCGCAACAGCGTCCGCCAAGTAAGCTGAGAACAGAAATCCTGCCCGAGGATATCGTCCTCCCATTTATTCCGGACGAAACATGCTCCTCTCACGATGCCGACTGGGGCTGGGCAGACTCATCTTCGGGAAACTGGCCGAGCCTAGCAGACGAAATCGCAGAAAATGAGGCCGCCAGAGAAGCAGCTAGTATCACTGTCTCTTGGGGTCCCTGGGCCGGACAGAAGAGTCCAGAAGAGGAAACGTTCTACCGGTCCTGGTCAGCAGATGAAGCGGTCAAGGAGACCAAAAGCAAGACCGGGATCAACGAGGCTGCTGTCGCGATGAAGGATGATTCCGACTTCCGAGTCGAAGATTATACCAATCGATCGTCCACTTGTGATTCGAATCCGGAAAAGGAAGGCGTAGATAGGATCGATGAGAAAGTGGAGCAGAGTCCTGAAAAGGATTGGGACGAGAGAAGTTTCGAGGTATTGGATACTCTGCTTGCGGTGCATTGACTGAGGCATGATATCCGGTACCCGGGGCCTCAGTACGTAGAGTGTACGAAAGAAGCATGTTTCAAACGTGCGCGTCAATTCCTCCGCTTCGGGACTATACCACTTCATGTTTAGTAAAGTCTGTCCAGGTGTTAACACCGAGAGGCGTGTCCAGTGGAATATGGGAATTTACTTGGAAACCACTTATTCATCAGCACGCCAAACGGCAAAATACTGAGTGAGGCGAAGAAGTATGGGATTGACCATGTTTGGGATGTTCCAATTATCGCATTTGTGATACATCTATGGCTGGTGCGCGCCTCTTTTATCTTGCTGCACTTCTATAGCCTGTCGGGTTCGGTGCGACTGTGCCCTTCTGCAAAGCTTCACGCCTCAGGGCGTGCTATGGGTCGTGTCTCATATCTGTCGTATCGTGTCATCTTCTTTTCAATGCCGTTCAGCTACCCCATGGCTTGCAATCACCCCAGTGAACGACCTTCGCCGTTGAAGTTCGAGCGCCCTCCATTCCTAGATGAGGAGCCGCCGGCCGAGCGGTCCTGCGAGTGAAGGTAGGAGGAAGTACCATTCCCGGAAAAGCTTCCAGGAGGATAGGCGTTGTTCCAGCCGTTTACAAAGCCCGCTGAGCTGCTCCCATACGGCCGATTGTTGGCCAATAGTGATTGATACAGGGACGAAGACTGCTAGTCCATGTCCTGATTACCCCTATTGACGTACAAGGTCTCGTCACCAAACCCGCCTCTAGGTGGTCTGCCGCTGCTGAAGGCGCTACGATCCTTATTCTGCCTCTCCTTCTGCACGATACTGAACTTGCTCCCGAGTGTCTGTGCCTCGGCGACTGAACGGGTGAGCGTGGCCAAAAGCGAGGTTAGGTGAACATCCTGTCGCTGCTTTTCGCTCGCCTGCTGCAAAGTATTGTGGCCTTCCGAAGAGTCGACGCTTTGCTGAGCTTGTGGTGGGGCGAGAAGTGGAAGACGAGACAGCATAGACTGCACGCTGCGCAGGAGCTGATGGTTTGTGTTGTCCGGTGGTGCATCTGAGACGGTCGCGTCTGTGAGATAGCTCTGGGGTTGCTCGCTGAGATATGTGCGGATGAGATTGATGCGCTCGTTCAGCATCTTGATAGCGTTGACCTTGGCCTGGAGCGAGGAAATGAGTTCGTCGTCCTCCGGAGATAGCACGCTCGTCGTTGCCGTGCCGTTGGTCTCAGCTTCATCGTCTTTTGCTTTTGCTTTGCCCTTCCCCTTAGCCTTTGCGTCTTTCGATGCGCCTGCTGCAGCGTCTACTCCTCCAGCTTTTGCAACAGCAGTGGCAGTACCACCACCCTTGGCGACAAAGTCAACGCCTATCCGCTCCGCATCGCCCGTTTCCACATCGTATGCCAGCTCTCGGAATTTGATGTTACTGTCCCCCTCCTCAACCGTCTCGTACAAGCTGATGGGCAGCTTTCCGCCCTGCAATCCCTCGACTGTCTCTGGATGAAAGAGGAGCAGCATGACACTGTCCGAGCCTGTAAGTGCCTTCGCTTGCTGCAAGATTGGTAGGTGCGCTGAGGTGGGGCCTTTGATGGAGCCGGTCGAGAAAAGAGCGACGAGATCGAGAGCAGGCTCCTTGTGGACTTCCTTGTACATTTCGAGGCGCGTCATGAACCAGTCGGCATCGAACTGCACAGATGACGAAGCATTGTCGCCGAGCTTGCACTCGTATGCGACCTCGAGCGTGAAGCTGCGGCCATTCTGCTGACCTAGGATAGCACCGACCGCTGGTCCCGACTGGTTGCGAATCGAATGGCGGGTGATGTAGTCGGAGATGGTGAGCAGCACGAGTGGGTGGAGCTGCACGTTCAGCGACGTGTCCGGACGGCCGGGGATTAGCAGCGAAGGCGCCGCCATGGGTCGTGGAATGTAGTCTCGATGGCCTGTGAGGCGCGAGGCCGTTGGTACTCCGTAGTGTTCGAAGTTGTACTGGTCAGAACATCGACCAATGTTGACTCCAAGTCGTGAAGCCATCGTGGCGGCGGGCAGCAATCAGCCACAGCTGCGGGACCCTATCGCCAAGAGATGTGCCGTTCATTGACTGCACACGACACTTCACTTCTGAAGGATTTCGATGTTTTGCAGACTGTGAGGAGAGTCGTTGATGGAACGAAGTCAAATGTCGGTTAAAGGGAGGCTGTCACACTCGTGCTTGCTCTTTGGAGGTTGGATAGTGGCAGGCATGAACGACATTAACGAGGAAATTGCCATGCGGATGCTCAGCAGCATTCAGCATTCAGCATTCGCCTTATCCGCAATCACTGCGGCTCTGGTCTACTATACAATTGAGCTGGAGCAGGGCTACAGCCACTGTAATTTACATGTCTTTTGTGGTACTGCCATCCGGAAGCTTCTTCACACCATGAATATCACCAAAGCCATCTCTGCCATAGATGCCTTCCTCCCGATAACTGTCAGCAGAGCTCCTCTTCGGGTCTTCATCAGGCAGCCCAAATTGCCTCCTCACTTTCAGAACCTCATCACGAATCGCAAGGGTGACCTCGATTCTTAATTGCTGCGCTTCCTTGCCGTACCTCAGTTCCTCGTCGTCTACCACGCCCAACTTCTCAACCTCGTTTTCCACCTTACCCAGTCTCCTCTCTTTCAATTTCCGCCACCTCTCCCGAAACGGCTCCAGAAGCTTCTCCCTATCGACCGTCTCTCCGAACGCCACCTTCACATCCTTCCCAACTCTCGGCAGAAACCTTGGCCAGCCCCTCTCATTGTCCATCACTTCTTGCGGGCCATCAATCCATATCGGAACGACATCAGGACAGGGCTCTGACTCCAGAATCAATCGTGCAACGCCCCATTTGAAGTATCGCATCACGCGAGCAGGATGCTGATGAATCATGCCTTCCGGAAAAATGTGAACCCAGCTGTGTCTTCGCCAAGGGAATGCTGAAGGCGAAGGGAAGCTGTCCGTGCCAGTAGTAGAGTACGTATACGACAGTGCGCCTGAAGTGAAAGGATCAGAGCTGGGAACCGATCCCATGGAAGACGATGACGACAATGAGCCGCTCTCTGTATCAGCAACGTATCCCTTCCTCAGCTGATGCGGATCGCTCAGCAATTTGATACACTCCGTCATGGTCGGTTGGAATAGGCCACCAAATTTGGAATGCGCGGAGCGGTGGGTAGGCAATGTATTCCCGTAGTTGAAGAAAGCGGACAGCATTCCATTCTTGAAACAAATATCGTAGCTTCCCATCGACCAGCGCATATTATTCGGTGTCCAGTGGTAGCGAAACGGAAGGACGCCCCATATCAGAGGATCATCGAGTCTAAAAACACAGTCTCAATCTCTGATCTCCATTGTGCTGTGAAAGATCTCATCATATTCACCTACACGCTCGTATGATTCGACACTGTTGCACAATTCCATCAATCATACAACCCCTACAAAAGGACAAGTTACAGAGTGAAAAATGACTACATACCCGTCACCAAACCCCTCGTGCGCCCGTTCTCATCTTCCCTATCATCAAGAATCTCCAGAAATCGATCAAGCCCGTGGACTTCGGTTCTGTTGAGCGCGAATAAAAAGCTTCGGCATAAGAGACCCACTGTCCCGATGGTTGCAGCGGAGGTGATGCGCCAAGGGGGCGAAGGCTGATGTGGGCGGTCTTCGTCCGCCATGCTGATGAATTACGTTATTGGATAGGCATTTGAGATGGGAGAAAGAATGAATGAAGGTCAAAGATGCTTGGGAAGGAAAGTATTGTTGGTTCATGGCAAGAGCTGGGGAGGCAAGGCAGGGTTTGGCAGGTGCCAAGCTTTGGAACCCGAGAGCGACGTGCGCGTCAAGTTCGTGTTTCTTGGTGGTTGCAAGGGTCAAGTCGCAGACTTTTCGAAGAAGTGAGAGGCAATTGTGCGATATTTCGTTTGAGAAGTGAGATGATTGATATGGTTGTCAAAGTTTCGAGCACCACTTCGATCAAAGTGAACAACATCAGGCTGTTATGTTGATAACTACTCTACAATTTACCTCTTATATGCCAGAGCATTGTCAAGGATGAACCTGATGCCCTCCTGTCTGTACGTATCAGGCTCAAGCCACGCCAGTTCCGTCCTGTTTGCATCCCAAACAATGTTCTCTGGCTGGTCGAGACTGTACTGTGGCCAAGCTGGAGCAGAAGCAGGCTTTGCCTCATAGTTCGGGTCAAGGTCGTGAATGAATGATACCCACGATTTGCTCATGTAATCAGCAAGGTCGTAGTAGCTTCGCGACTTGTTCTGGAATGGGTTGACAGTTCCATGCTCCGCATCATATCCCAGACCCTGGGTGTTGTCAAAGACGAATGCAACCTCTTGGAAGTGTACAACGCCCGCATACCACGGAACTCCTGTAGGAAGAGTGTTGAAGCGGTAAGAGTATGCTGAGACGTTGTTTGCGGCCCAAGCCTCCATCGCGCCTCGACGGTTGGCGTGGAAGGCAACGTCTCCTGCGTAGGCGTTGGCGCGTCTGTATTGCGCACCATTCTCTGGAGGATACGTGTAGTTGAGTGGGACCTCCTCCACAGGTGGGATGAAGTAAGCTGGCTCGTTGGGGTACGCCTCCAGTGCTCGTGGAGCAAGAGCCGCGGGCAGATTCGTCAGCTGCGAAGAGTTCGTGATGTATGCTGCAAACTCCTCGTCGGTATCGATGCCGTCCGGTCCGAAAGAAGTACCCTCGTCTGTGTTGGCGCCATCAATGATCGGGACCTTGACAAAGTCGCCCTTCTTGAGCTGAATGGACGCCCATCTCTGAATGAAGTCGCCATCCACGACCGGGTTCCAGCCAGATGATAGACTGGAAGTCGTGTTGAAGAGGTCCTGAAGGGTCTGCTCTGGAATTGCCCGCAAGCAGCCCAAGGTGTCTGTTTCGGCGCTGCAGTTTGTCGCATTAACCAAAGCGTCGTACTTTGATTGGTATCTGGCATTTGTCGCATAGCTGTTGTAATTGACGGGATTGCCACTTTGCATGATACCGGCTCTGAAAAGACCATCGTCTCTTCCGTTATAGGCAGTCAGATGGAAGCCGACGCTACCAGCACCGGCACTCTCGCCCCAGATAGCGACCTTGTCTTTATCGCCTCCGAACGCGTCAATGTTTTCATTGATCCAGTGCAGAGCAAGTCGTTGATCGCGAAGTCCGATGTTGGTGTTGCCGCTGCCGGTGATTTCTTGAGACGCAAGGAAGCCCCAAGGTCCTAGACGGTACGCGATCGAAACGCCGATGATGGGCTTGCCGATTTCGACACTGTTTTGCACGATCCAAGTAAGATTGTAGCGCCTGTCCTGAGTACCGCCCATGTACAATCCGCCGCCCTGTCATAAGTTAGTCTGGGATCCGGAATACACAGAATGTGACTTACATGAATCCACACTCCGACCGGTAACGATGCGTTTTCGTAGCCAGATGGCCTGATGACGTTCAAGTATAGACAGTCCTCTGATTGCGGATACCCAATTTGATCGCCCTTTAAATAGGTCAGTTCACGGTCTTGGGCCTCCTTTTGGTAAAGCGCACCCCATATCCATAGCACATTGGTGCGTACTCGGTGGCCTGAAGCGTGCCATCAAAAGACGTGTTGAGGCTTTGGGCGTTCGTGAAACGGAGTGATCCCACAGGAGGTTGAGCGAATGGAACGCCTGCACACGTTCCTTGTCAGTTCATCTCTGCATCTTCTCGCTTTGATTCAGCGTACCAAGGAAGTAGTCCTGCTTGTAGTCGGATTTGTGGACACCAGCTATTGTTCCGTTTTTGACATTGACAGTTGGTGCACCATACGAGTCCTGTCTCCGGTGTGGCGTCTGCACATGAGGAACTGCAGATGCGAGACCGAAGAGGCCTACAGCAGCAATGAAGGACTTCATGACTACGTTTCACAGCGTCTAGTCAAGAACTGGCCAGCAAACGGAGAAGGCGCGGCGCGCCCATTTTATAGCTCTTGGACTCGCCCAGTTGCCCGTGCTGCAGCTCTACGCCTAATCGATCATTGCGATGCTGCCAGACATTCATCGAGGCGGCGTGACGCAATGTAGGACGGCGAACAAGCTTTCTACGCGGCAGGCTTGCCCATTGCAGCCAACCGCGCCTTCAAAAGCCTCAAAGTTCGTGCCGCAGCCGAGCAATCGTGCCGGTCTATGCAAGTGCTAACAAGAAGCGGCAGTTGTTATGGCAGCTTGCGGCTGCACAAATTGCTGTTCTCCATGCCACACGATGCGGGGATTGTGGAGAAAATGTCGGTCGCTCCATCTCGGCTCATTTTCGGCCGAGCTGTTCAATGGACAATTGGGCGGAGACAGGTCTAGTTGTGGCGTAGTTCTGGCGGCCGGTTCGTTGTGATTTCTGCCTGTTCTCGTTCGGCTATGTACTCGAAGCCTCTTGACGGGTTGGCTATTTTCCGGCATTGGACAAGCTCATGCTGCATCGAGACCAGTACAGGGCCACGACGTTAAGTCTTTGCGCGAAAGCCATCGAAAGCAACCGCAGTATGATCGCTAACGCCTTGTGGGAATAGGCGACTAATTTCGGAGAGTATCCACGTGGATGACTCCGCTGGCGCGGCCGCGCCTTTCACGGTGTTGTGGTGATTCATGTTGTCGAGCCGTATACAGGCAATGTTGGTCCGGCTCAAGACAGGACGAGCACCTCGAAAGAGTTGCGTGGCACTCCTGGGTTGTGGCCATGGCATCAGAATAGAAGCTGACTTCTGTCACGGTCACCGATTCGAAATCTCCTTCGGTTTGCCGCAACACTAGAACTAGGCCGGGTGTAAGTCGCTTGGCTCTCTGCCATTGTGCAATCCTTGTCTTGACGGTACGACGATACGACACATAGCGCACTAGTTAGGTAAGTAAAGCTGAACTTGACGAGATTCATGGTGTACGGAAAGCGAGAGCTGACCAACTCCACTGCATGAGGATTAGTGAACGAAGTGAGGTGTAGTCAGACCCATGTCGCTCATCTTGTGTCATTGACAACTCTGCCAGAATATCAGAATGAAAATCTCAACTAAGATGTGCAATGGTCCGCCGCCCAGGTCAGAGTGCGAAGGGTGAAGAACGATCTGGTGTTCTGCATCCTAAGTCGCACATGTCGCGAAGTTCCGAATTCTAGAGCGCTCCAAGAGTGACGTTGGAAATATATATCCCTCGCGCCACCGCCCAGTTGCACCGGTGGTCGCCAGCGAGGCCTGTGAGTTCGAATCTTGCACTGGATGTCGCGATCAAGTGGCTCAGAGAGGAAAGGGTACGGGAGAACAGAAAGGGGCGGGGCGGCGACGCGAAAAGGACACGCTTGCAGGCTTGGCATTAGGGCCGGGCTTGCTATTTCAGTGAGCGAGAGGCTGCCGTTGCAGCTGAAGCGCCGGTGGTCAAACAGGCGTGGGTCGCACCATCGCACAGCTGACGACGGCAGCAGCGACGACAGTGGAAGGGCAAGAAGCATGCCTCCATCCAGGAGCTGCCTTCCGCACGCTGCAGTGCGACTGCTGCATGTCTGCTGAGCAGCAGCAGCCCTTTGTCTTCCCACTTCTCCTCGCCCATTTCGCCCTGCACACACACACATTCCATACCGAAGCTTGACACGGCTGTACCTGTGACACTGATCAGATCATTACCTCCGACACCTACTTGTACCACAGCACCTGCATACACCTATCATAGACTACAGCCGCAAGACCACCTCCACCGAAACCTGCTCAACGCATTCGAGAATTCCACTCCAGAACCACAACATGGTCTCGAGATCCGCAGTCGCAGTCCTCGCCGCAGCAACCACTGCAGCATCACAAAGCGTTCATGTCGTCGTCGAGACCAGCCATGGCGGCGCCGGCAATGGCTTGATCAACACTACCGTTACCGTGCCTGTCAACACCATCTACACCGACTCTGCTCTTGACGCCGTTTCCACACTGTATCTGACACAGGCCGAAGGCGTGGACCTCAGCTCGGTCACTTGCACACCCTTCAGGAACGGCAACGCCACCGGCAATGCGGGCTTGCCATTCAACAGCACTTCCCCAAGCCGCATCTCAACCAACACTGAGCAGATCGGATCCCTGGTCTGCACCAGTCTGCCACAGGGAATCACGACCCCTGCTCCAGCAAGCATTACCCACACGGTATCGCCCTCGGCCGCTCCACTGTACAGCAACACCACAGTGACTGCTCACAACGCGACATCGGTGGTCCTGACGACTGTGCATCCCACTGTGCATGCCACGCCATCAACCTTCACTAGCATTGCAACCTTCAGTGGCGCGAATGGACAAACCACCTCGACATACACCTCGGTTGTGAATGTGGCTGCGCCATCGTCGAGTGGATCGCCCAGTCTCAACAGCCAGGGAGCTGCTCCAACCAAGGCAGCTGCTGGCTGGATGGCCGGTGCTGCTATCGCGGGCTTTGGGTTGATGGCTGCTTTGTAAGGACTTGGGCACGACATGATACGACGATATTGATGAAGATATGATGGCATGGTTGGTGTTGGCAGGACTTGTTGATTGGCAGCTTATAGATACCCTCGATTCCCAGGAGAATGATCAATGATTCGCGTGTTTAGGACTCACTCATCTTTCCACTGCGAGTGCTTTCATCTATTGCCTGAACTGCTGGTTAAAGCGTATACCGAAATCCCGGCAGGCCTCCGATGAGTTTGCCGCCACTCGCCGCTCGCGTGTTGGCTCGTATGAACTTCCAGAGCAGCAGCAAAACCAAGAATATGGTTAGTCCCTGAGCCACGAGGCAAGTCGCAATTCCCATCGTGTAATGAGGCGTATCGCCTGGTTTGAAAACCAAAGATCTGCGAAGTTGATCTTAGTGATTGGAATCCTCTTTGTCGTTTTCCTTCATCAGGCTTACCCTATAACGCCTCCGATGGCACCTGCGCCAACCGCAAATGTGGACACGAGTGCTCGCTTCCATTGCCCTCGCACATTGTTCGCCTGCCACGTCAAAAGGCAAGGTGCATTCGCCAATCCCGCAACGGCCGCGAGGAACACGCCAAAATACCTGACTCCAGCAGTCTTGACATAACCGATCAAGCAAATGCCTGGATCCCAGGTCAGCGACTTTCTCATCATGCAACATCCGGATGAAACCTACCAACGAACGTGAAACAGCTGTTCACCAGGATAAAGGGCGATCGCACTCTCCATTTGTCGGAATAGTATGCTACGAACCATGTGCTAACGCCCGCGAGCACATAAGGTGGAGTGCAGAGACATTGCGAGACTGTCAGACTGAATCCCATCCCTTCCATTAGGAGGAAAGGTAAGGCGAATCCGATGCCATAGCCGACTGTGGCCTGGCAGAGGATGAGGAGGCTGAAGATCCAGATTTTGAGGTCCCATGCGTTGTTTATGTATTCCCGTAGGTTGAATCTGTGCTCCGCAATCAGTATTGGGTTCAGGTAAAAGTTGAGGTGTAGAAAATGCTGTCTCACTTACTCTGTTGGCATCGCATCTTTTCGATCTGCTTCGATTCTCTGGATGGCCCAGGTAGCTTCTTCTTTTGACAAGAATTGGAAAGTCTTGTGTGCTGTACCCAGGGCTATTTTCTCTGGGAAATCTACGAGGACCCACCAGGACAGGACGGAGACGATGCATGTGGCTGTGCCGTAGAGAATGAAGATCCAGCGCCAACCAGCAATTCCAGGCTCACGAACACCAGTTTGGATGTTCAATTTTCCCCAGAAGCTGGGTCCTACTCCATGGCCGCTCAGATGGGAAATTCCGAATGCGAGGATCCCAGAGAAGGCGCTGGAGACCATTCCGATGATCAATAGTGCAGCGTTGCGTTTTTGGAGATCGTAGCGAGGATGCCAGACCATGAGAAGGTACAAACATGCCGGAAAGAAGCCAGCTTCGCACGCTCCGAGTACACAGCGTAGTGCAATCATATCCTCATACTTTCTCACGAACCCGCCAGCAATTGTTGTCATTCCCCAGAGTAGCGTTGTACTGGCCAAGAACCTTTTCGGTCCAATCTTTCTCAGTAGGATCGTAGACGGAAATTGGAGAACAACGTAAGGTCCGAAGAACACGGCATTGATAGTTGTGTACTGCGTCCCGGTAAGACTAAGATCTGCTCCCATACCGGTGATCATGGCAAGACCGATTTGCACCCTGTCGATGAGGGAGCAGGTGTACATGAGACTGAGCAAGAGGACCACGCGAACATCAATGCGGCGGATGATGCTTTTCTGTTCCTTTTCGGTGAATGAGGGACATGAGAGGCTTGCGCTCGGTGAGATTTCTTCTTGTGCCGTATGGAAGACATGGATCTTCTCGTCCTCGAGGATGGCTTTGTTGTCGGGTTGGCTGTCGCCGCGCTTTATCGAGGCTGAGAGATCACTTGTGTGAGTTGAGAAGGACGTCATGGTCAGCAGTCGTCAGAACCAAATGCAAAGTCCAGACGGAGAATTTGCGACCCTTCAGAAGAGCACAGCGACCTTCAAGATCAAACAAGGCCTCACTTTGTACGTTCCAATGCGCATCACAGAATCACGGTTCAATTGGGTAGGGCGGACAGACCGGATAGATCGAAACTTCGTCCTTTGCGATCGGATCCATGGAAAGTGTCCCTGGTTGTGGGAACCTTTTTGTAAGGTGGTCCTGGCTTCGACCGACTAGGACTCAGAGTAACCACGAAAATGGATCGCTTGATTTGATGCGTTGTGACTGACCGCACTTGATCGTCACGGATCTTTCAGGGTCGTATTACTCATCTTTCTTGTTGCTGAGTTTCAGCTGCTGGACGAACGCTTTAACCAACATAGTCGTGCGGCTCTGACGCAGCCTCGACGTGGTGGACGAATCTCTGGTCGTGAATGCAGAACTTCCTTCTGGAACACAGCCTTCCCTTGGGCTCAACGTCAGAAATAGAAATCGCCATGATGTTGGTGTTTAGTGTGATCGAGTTGCATGTCGAGAAAATAGAGATGTGACTTGCGGACAGTTTCTTTTAGAGTTAAAGCTGATCCTGGCATGCCGACAACCCAAAAGTGCTTTTGGGGACGTGCCGTGTGATCCACGAGGTACGGCACGCCTATTAGTGATCTTTCCTCACTGGCTGGCTGGGCAGGATCAATAGGGAAGGAGGGTGGCGCCATTGTGCAAGCTTGATCTCACGTTGGTTGTCGTATAGCTCGCTTTCGCACACAAGTACTTAAGCGCTGAAGGGCGAATGTTGGGAAGAATATCATTCGTGGTGTGCGCTCACGCTCGTACGCTGTACACCGATAAGCTATTAGCAAACGCGATGCAGTATGTAGCCATGTCGCCTTGCTTTCGCTGGGTATCCACACTTTACAAATAGTCCATCGACATCGCACAGCTGCAGTGACGTTCCACAGCTTTCGCCTGGCAACGTGGACCGCAGCTATGCCTCCATAGCGCCATCTTCATCACTATCACTCGGAATGTCCATGACATCCTCCTTCTTCTTGCTTGCAGTCCTTGCGGAGGACCGACCTCCACGAGCTGGTAACTCCTTCGTGGCCGTCGCGTTCTTTTGCGTTGCCTTCTTCGACTCGCGCGCTTTCGGAGTGCTATTCTTGACTTTGGCTGTCGGTTTCTTGCCATTGGTCTTTGCTGCTGGCTTGGCGACCACGACTGCCTCGCCTCCTTCCTCGTCCACGTCTTCTTCCTCCTCGTCATCTCCGTGTTCACGGCTGTCCTCGGCGTGACTCTTAGGGCCCGTGGGGTCGCTGGTGGGCGGGGTAGATGACCCGACATTTTCTTTGTTACCCTCTTCGTCTGAGCTCTCGTCCTCGTACCGCCATGAAGCCACATTGTCCGGATCATCATCTTCGCTGTCGCTGATGTCGGCGTAGCTCCGCGCGTTGGAGACTCGTGTGCTTTTGCGCATAGCGGAAGAGGGTACGGCATCACTTGCTCTCTTCTTCGGCGTCTTTGCTGGTTTTGGCGCTTTCGGTGCCTTTGGAACCTTCTTCTTCCGCACAGCCCTCTCGTCGCCGTTGGATGCTCGAATCTTCTTCGCTGGTCGCTTCGAATCGCCATCGACATGCTTTCTCTTCTTAGGCCGTAAACGATTTCGAACTAAGTCATCCATCTGCTCGTCGATCTCAGCTGGCAAGAAACGCTTGTGAGAGACCTCGTCTGCGAACTCCTGATCCCGGATCTGGCGGTATGCGCTACTGGGCATCGCCGGCTTGCTGGGCTTGAGCTGAAGTGACCAGCCCTTTGCACTTTCATACGCACGCATGATGGCCTCAGCGAGATCTGCCATAGTCCATAGCAGTTCGCTCTTCTCAGGTTCAATAGCATCTTGGAAGCTTCTGGCGCGCTGAGCATACGCGTAAATGTCCGACAGGTTCTGCTCAGTCGCCACGGCCTTGAGGTAGAAGAGAATGTACTCAATGAAGTCGGATATGTCCTTTTCAGCAAGCGAGAAGTCTTGGTGGTGTGCCAACAGACTCATGAAATATGGAAAGACGTTCTCCAAGACTGGCACTTCCTCCTTCGCATAGAAAGCAGCACGGGCCTTGAGAAACGTGGCAGTTGATTCTCTGACGGCCTTCGTCGGCTCGAATGCGTACAAGAACATCAAGCTGAAGAAGCGATGATGAAGTGGTTTCTGCATGCCCGTGTACTTCTTCAGCGTGGCAACGAATCCTTTGCGAACTTCGGGCAGAGGATCTTGTGCAATCTTCGTTAGCCGATTGAAGTCTCTAGCAGCAAAGATCTTGTTGATATGCTTGTTGCAGCAGAGTTTGAGTATCAGCTTTCCCGCACTCAGCCGCATATGTGCTTTGTGGTTCTCTGGAGAAGGTTCGCCCGCCAGCTCACCATCACGCTCGATGATTGTGTTCAGTACTTTGAACGTCCTCAGGACAGCGTCTTGTAGCTCTTTGTCAAGTGAGGTGCTATCTGTATCCGGCAGCTGCCCTCTGATGTCGTTGACTACAGCTTTGAGGGCCCAGAGCTTGACGTTCAAATCAGAGTCGATATCAGCCGTCCACGATGTGTCGGTCTCCTCTGCCGCATGTCGATTGCGGAGCGCACCGGTAAGAATCTCGTGTATGGAGTCTGCACGGTCTTCTGTTTGCACATAGGCTAGCAGCTGCAGCTGACTGATCGCAGCAAGCTTGGTAGCGGCGCTTTCGTGACCAACATCGAAATTCTTCAGGCAGTGCTTCAAGATGTCGTTAACATACATGTCCCTCTTATCAGCCGCCGCAACAATCACCGTGACAGCATGCTTCGCGACTGATGGAGGGCACCCGAATTTGGCGAATTTCGCCATGGCCTGGAAGAAATCTCTATCCTTTGGCATCTTCTCGGGAAACTGCCTTGAGAACCCAGCGCATGCCTTGAGAGTGTCTACTGCATTGACATCGTTGGGCGACGTTGCAGAAGGGGCTTGCTTTCTGAGAGTTTCGCACAGTTCCTTGATGTGTACCTCAAACACCAGTGGCGCCTGTGTAGAGATATGCTTCAAGACCTCATGCGCCGCGCTGCCCAGTCCATTGTCATCTGTGCGAGAGATTGAGACGATCGCCGGCACATGGCTTCTGTTATAGACCAGAACAGCAGTGGAACGCAAAAGTGGCTCTATCGTCTCTGCCGCGCTGGCAATGTTAGGTGAGGCACCCTCAAGTCGCTTGAGAACCTCCGCTATTGCGTTGCGGCTCTTCTTGTAGTCGCTCTCAGCACTGATGGCCATTCTAACCAGAGCGAAGTTCCGACGATCATGATGGCCGAAGAAAGCGGTAAGGTGATTCTTTGCTGCAATCTTATCCGGGAATCTGTCCGCAAGAGCTGCGACGAACTTCTGTAGCTTCTGGGCATCCTCTTTGTTGCTCTTGATATCGCCGCCCAGCTTCTCACTCAGATCTAGGATAATAGACACATACTTCGCTTGCGACACCTGGAGTCCTTGCATGCCGAAGAAAGCTTTCTTGGCCTTTTCGTCAAGATCGCGTATCAAAGCCAGTATCCGCTCGCTGCGGATACGATCGGGGTCTAGTCCTCTTGCCTGACTGTTCTGACTGTCAGGCACTCGCTGAGAATCTCCATTTCCACTCGACTTGGTTTTGATAGGAGGGTAGCTGATCGGCAGCAAAGAGTCGAAGATGGCTTTCGAAATGAGCGCATTCAAGGCCGGCTGGTTTATGTACACGGCATTGAGGATACTGCTGGGTATGGGGCCGAACAAAGATCGGGCTCGTTCGTTCCCTTCGATGACCGCCCCTGAAGCGACTCCCCAAAGCTTGCCTAAAAGTTCGAGGGCAGTCGTGGAGACGTGAGGCTTCGGGTCTTTGATACGCGCGGTCAGTTGGAAGAGAACGGAACCTTCTTGGCCGGCACCTCCATGGCTCCCGAGCTTCTGCACGATTGATTGATAGTCAAACGTGGACACTGCTGTGACAGCCGCGAGACGGACCTTCTCGTCATTGTCAGTCAGCAAGTCCGAGAATATGCGAAGGAGCTGTGTTTCCTGATCTGAATCCAACCCCTTGCCTCCCGCTGAAGTCAGGATGATCCGAGCGCACGCGGTCACCCACGCGGCTCTGACCTGTCCAGATTTGTCGCGGTGGCGATCGACAAACGTTTGATAGGTAGTCGGGTAAGTTGATGAGAATGCCTGCGGTGCTGCCGGGATCAAAACGACGTTCTGTTGCGCGGGCGGAGAATAGTCAGCCAAGCTTTGCGATGGATATGCTGCAGGGTCGAGCGCCGCAGGCGGCGGAGGTCCCGCTGCGCCAATACCAGCAATCATGTCACCAACCCCAGCGACTCCCATGAGACGCAACGAGGTATTTTCCGTATTGAGTTCGCTCTCGATTTGCGCCAAAACATTTTGAATGACCCCAGGACATGCCCTCCACAACTCCCGCAATAGTCGATGTGCCTTTTCGGCCTCTTGGAGATCGTCCGCTGAAGGTGCAATCAAGGCAGCATCTGATTCGTCGTCGCTCTCATCGTGTGTTCGCTTTTTGCCTTTTGATTTCGTTGGCTTCGTCTCCGCTGCTGCGTCATTCGCATCGATCAAGACGGCCTGGAACCACTGGCCAATATGGCGGATCATTTTCTCCTCACACGTATTGCAAATAGACCTGGCCATATTGTATGCAGGAGATACCTCCTTGAGCACCTCCGAGAAGCGTGTCTCGCCTTTCTTTGTAACGGCGTGAGGGTCTGCTCGTAGGAATTGAGCGAGAATCACCTCGACGATCTCGAGAGGTACAGTCTGAGCCTCGTCCACCAGGGCGCAAAGTAGACTTGTGAAGTTGAACTCAACATTTTTTGACAGCAGCTCTTTATCGCCACCGGGAATATTGAGGGCCAACACATCGAAGCAGTGAGTGAACAGGATTTTCTGCATCTGGTCTGCGCCTGGCAGGTCCTGTACCAGCACTATACTCTTCACCGTCGCGAGAGACGTAATAATGGCCAGGTGCTGGGCATTATACGTATGTGACGGGTCTGCGATAGCAGGGACGACCGTTGAAATGATAAAGTTGAAGATCTGCTTCAACTGACTTGCTTTGTAGGGTGCGTCCGGAGCCAGCAGTCTGAACATTTCCACGATGCATTGCAGCGTGTAAACCTGGACGCCATAGTCCTTGTGGCCGAGAAGTAGAGGACTCGACAATTCTTTCGCCTTCGGTTCCAAAGACGCTCGCGCGCAGTCGCCTTGTTCCAGATGTCGGAGTTCCGTGGCCAATGCCTTGAGTCGCTGTAATAGAGTCGCAACGACAATGGGCTTGCCAGCTTTCCAAGTCAGCGGCTCGTCGTTCTGGAGCGCATCACCGCCATCCTCTCCCTCTTCTTCATCCTCGTCGACGTCCATCGCATCCTGTGTCTGCGGTTCTTCCTGCTCTTCCTGCTGCTCCTCGACCTCTACTTCAGCTTCTGGCTCAGGATCGGGTTGCGAGGCCCGTTTCCTTGTTGCGCGTGGCATGGTGAATATGTGGATGCGCGAACGTCTAGTCGAGTGTCGAGCGACAGTGGCGCATGCTTGGGAGGGGTCCGCGCAGAGGCTTATAATTCGGGTGTTGAGAAGTTGATCGATGAGAAGCGAAGCTGCCGGTCGAAGCGCGTCAAGTCGCGTGTCTCACGGAACTGGACCCACCTGTTCCACGGACGACTCCCCCAGGGTCCACCACGAAGATTGCGTCTACTTCACTTTGCACCACACGTCACGAATTATATCGCACTGTGGCTGAATAACTTTCAGACAATCTAGATGGAGACATTTGACGCGAGTCTGACTATCGTAAAATTTGCACAACAGAAGCTATCAACGTATGTTCCCTTTCGTCGCTTACTGGCAACTCCCGAACACCGCGCTGATGATAAATGACAAATTCCACATTTCCACGCCCAGTTTCAATGTAGAAGAGGGATTTGAGCGGCCGTCCAGGGCCCAGCGACCAGATCTCTCTGGTGCACGGTGATGTCGTCGCCCTCCTTCTGATAGAACACCACAATGTCACTGCCGCCAGATGCGTTTGGCAACGCAGATACACTCAAGTGTGTCCCAGGCAGGCCAGGATCGCCTTGAACCTCGAAAGGCTCGCCAACAATGGAACTATTCTCTGCCGCCCACGAGATGTTGTAGCCCTTGAAAAGCAGAGAATCTGCATCTTGGGCGTAGAAGTAGTTTGTGTACCCGAGGCTCGTGGCCGGATGTACATTGTCGATCGCTATTGAAGCTGAGCATACGTCAGTGTGGTTACACAGTGAAGAGGTGCAGCATTGGCTTACATTTTGTCCATACGTTAACAGGATGGCTTGTCGTATTCGTCACATTCGTATTCGTGTCCTTCCACCAGAATTCCGCCGAATTCTGCTCATTGACAAACATCACATATGTCACTGTCCCAGGGCCCCAAGAATAGCAGCCCACACCAGCGTGGCCATTCTTGGACTCCCAAGTGAACTGGTGTTCCCAGGTATCGTCACCGTCCCGCCATCCGAGTTGCTGGAAAGTCGTAGCGTCCGATGCATACCACATGTGCATGCCGGCTTCCGCGCTGCGGTTGGCGTTCGGATCCTCGTTTGGGAGTGGAGAGTGAGCATAATCACTATCTCCATACTCGCTGCCATACCAACAGGCCTGCATGCCGACCATGTCTGCGTCATACACCTGAAGGTTCAGATTGTTGATAGGTCCGTCTGTCCATACGTTGGTCGTGTTACTGTTTGATCTTTGCTTCAGAGTGCTATTCTGGTCGATGTAGAACACGTGCCAGGTGCTGGCATTGTTCAGCACATACGACACGGCAGACAGAGGAGTGCTGTTCTTCGCATCCTGCGCAACGACTGCTGAAAAGTCCCCGCCTTTCCAGGTGCCATCATTGGCAAGTTGTTTGAAACGGATGTCCCCATTGTGGTGTTGGTAGTACATGACGAGAGTCCCTTGGGTGCCTTCTTGTAGCTCTCGCGAAAATGATTGGGAAGCTAAGGCAATACCAGATCCATTGAAAGCACCTTCGCTCGAGAAGTATTCGGGATCTATCGCGCCACCGATCAAGAATGTTGCATTAACGTCTGGACGCCCTGACGAATCATCATCGTCGTCGTCTTGATTTAACCCAACGCCAAGTCCCACGCCCAGCGCTATCCCTAGTATTATGATGGCGGCCAGAATCACCCAGAATAATATTGCCGGAATGCCGCAGATGCGTCTCCTTTGAGGTCGTAGTGTATTGTCTGTCTGTTGAGGGAAAGCTTCTGGTGCGATGGGAGGTACGACCACTTCTTTTTCACTCTCTTCGTTTTTGTTACGATAAGTCTCCGCCATAGGCATGTCATCTAGCTCGCTGGGAGAATATGGTCGGTCTTTTTTCGATAGCCTGCAATCGACGAGTGTACCTGCATCTGAGCCGTAGCGAGGAACACCAGTGTCTTGTGCGTCGAAATTTTGATACTGTTGGTATGGCGGGGAATCATGGCTGCTCGACCACCGTCAGTGTTCTTGTGCCTGCGTGTTCGAGCACAGCTAAACGCGAAAGTGTATCGCCATGCGACGTGAGAAATGGTGTCCTCGCTTACATGTGCTCAGTGAAGCGTGGCGTGGCAGCCTCCGACACAGAAAATCTTGGCGGTGGACTGTGCGGTGAAGGTGGAGTCTCGATATCCATGGCGATTTTGAGGTCTCTCATGCAGCTTCACAAGTCTGACGATGAGTTCTACGATGTCCAGCATCCAAGAGCGCAAGCGATTTGACACAGGTGGAGGAGGCACACGAAGAAAGAGAAGAGAGGCACTCGCGTGTTCCGGACGAGTGCCGGGCTGACAAGTGCTACTTACTTGCGGTGCAGCCGCAAGGTAAGATCTGGCTTGCTCACGTACCAAACACCATGTAAATGTGGTACCCATAGGCACAGAGTCCGATCAGGCCAGCAGAGCTCAGGATCTCGTGTCAGCGAGGGTTGTAGCGAATAGGAGTGTGCGTTCAAGCTGCAAGGTTGTGCTGCGGTGATGTGGTGGACCATCCCGCACGGCTTGAGCTGAACCTTCGGTCGGGATGGAGGTGGCATTTCTTTGTTTGGATCGTCAGCCACTCTCTGGCCTGTGGATGCGAAGTGCGCCATCGTCCTTGGAGCCTTCATCGAATGTCGTACAAGTTTCTGCGGAAAAACATCTTTTCTTTTGCTGTTGAAGGATTGCTCGTGTCGGTTTTAGAAGCAGTGTGAGAATAGAGTGTGACCAGCTCAAGGACTGCGCCTGCGACCGATTGAGCCGGACTTGCTGCATCTACGGACGCTGTGTCGCGTTCGCTTCTTCACATTGAGATGCGGAGACCTGATTCCAGAAGCCTGACGTGCATTTTTGGTTGACGTTGTCACTGCGGTGCTTACCTCGCACTTGACCGCGACTCTTTATCTTGGGGAGCGAGCAAGCGAGCTCCGACTGGTACACCAGATCTGCACAACACAGCGGCTGAGCCGAGTCTGCCTTGCATATATTGTAGAAAGCTGTCTGCCGATCGCTTGAGCCCCGAACGCTGCTGACAGCTGCATTTCCACGCCTTCACGACCTCCATCGTGCCGGCGATCTGGTGACAAAAGCGATGCTGTCTCGATGAGGCGAAGTTGGCGAGAGTTGGAAACAGACTTCAAGAAGAGCTGGGGTTGGCTTGCTGGCACGTGCGAGCTCTCGCCTGTATTTCTATTCTTAGCCTAGTGTTTTTCGAACTTTCCCGTCCTGCGATCACAACAACATGTCGACCATAAGCAATGCGAAGGGTTGTTGTGACTGGGCTGGGCGCTGTCACTCCGCTCGCAGCCGGCGTACGGCCGACGTGGCAGCGTTTGCTAAAGTCGCACAGCGGCATTCTTTCGACTGCTTCGAGAGGATCGCAGTTCGAAGCTATCCCAAGTCGCGTCGCGGGACTCGTGCCTCAGGGCAGTCGCGATGATGGCCGGTGGCAGGCCAAAGACTGGCTGACCACGAGCGAGGAGCGGCAAATGGCTCTGTTTGCTCAGTATGCTATTGCAGCAGCTCAAGAAGCCCTCGATGACGCTGGGTGGCATCCTACTCGACAAGAAGACCTCGAAACAACTGGTGTGGCCATCGGATCTGGCATTGGCAACCTCGACGAGGCATACAATACATCTATCGCCTTTCATGAGTCTGGCTATCGCAAGGTCTCGCCGCTCTTTGTGCCAAGGCTGCTCATCAACCTCGCCGCTGGACACGTTTCGATGAAGCACGGCTTTATGGGACCGAACCACGCGGCAACAACTGCGTGTACAACAGGAATACATGCCATTGGCGATGCATCCCGCCTCATTGCGTTTGGTGATGCAGACGTGATGGTCTCTGGAGGTGCCGAATCGTGCATCCATCCTCTGGCCATCGCTGGTTTTGCTCGCGCCCGTAGTCTGGCCACGGACTGGAATGATAATCCATCTGCTGCGTCACGCCCTTTCGATAGTGCAAGGGCCGGTTTTGTGATTGGTGAAGGCGCTGGCGTAGTCGTCTTAGAGGCATGGGGTCCGGGCAATCCCCATTTTTGGAAATGGACTAACTTTCCTGACAGGAACTCGAACATGCCAAGGCACGAGGCGCAAATATATACGCTGAAATCCGTGGCTATGGTCTCTCAGCAGATGCACACCATATGACGGCACCTGAGGAAGAGGGCAATGGTGCATTCTTGGCGATGAAACAAGCTCTGAAGCACGCCCAGCTCAAGCCTAGCAAGATCGACTATGTGAACGCGCATGCAACGTCTACCAAGCTCGGTGATGCTGCTGAAAATAATGCTATCAAGCGTTTGTTGCTGGGCGAAGAGGGAAGAGTGTCTGCCACTCAAGTCAACCTCTCTAGCACAAAGGGTGCAATTGGCCATCTTCTTGGCGCGGCTGGTGCAGTCGAAGCCATCTTCACCGTACTTGCATGCCACGAGGTAGGCTCCAATCGACAGCGTATGGGGAGCTGCGCACTGACTAAGAGACTTAGAACGTTCTGCCACCTACACTGAATCTCGAAAACCCTGGCGATCCGGCTTCTGACTTCAATTGCAACTATGTTCCCCACACTGCACAGCAGATCACTGTCAATGCAGCACTCACGAACAGCTTTGGCTTCGGTGGCACAAACGCAAGCATTTGTGTATCGAAATACAAGTGATGCGATGGTCTCGAGCTGGCTGTCCTGGCTTTGCTAATGGCCCACTGTCAAAGCTACCCCGCCCATCCCACGTTATTGGCGGGATATGAGGCGTTATCTGTGGACCTGGACAACAGAAGAGACTTTCGCTACAATTCAGTGCCAGCGGCTGTCGCGGCCACCTACTGCACTACTGCTAAAGATCAGCGTCTCGTGCCACCACCGCGATGGAAACACAAAGTCTGCTCCCACCTCGCAGCTCAGCCGCAGGGCGCATTGCAACCACGAACGACTTCGACATGGAGCGGAAACCTATACTGGAAAAGCTTAGGACTCAAGCAGAGCACTACCATGATCAAATACCTTGGATTCGGAAGCTTCCAGCCAATGCTGTAGGCATAATCCTCCTACTGGATGTCGTTCAGGTCGTGGTCTGGGTGGCCGTAGGAATTGTACTACACTTCCACACAGCACTCATCTCAACCGCCGTACTATCCTACACTCTCGGCCTCCGCCATGCCCTCGACGCCGACCACATCTCCGCAATCGACCTCATGACCCGCCGCCTCGTAGCCTCAGGTCAAAAACCCG
The DNA here is from genome assembly GCA_013365235.1 of Cercospora sesami. Classification (NCBI taxonomy): domain Eukaryota; kingdom Fungi; phylum Ascomycota; class Dothideomycetes; order Mycosphaerellales; family Mycosphaerellaceae; genus Cercospora; species Cercospora sesami. The sequence goes on from JAASLG010001397.1 coordinate 43,717, forward strand.
TCACAGTCGGCACCTACTTCTCCCTCGGCCACAGCACCATCGTCATCGTAACCAGTATCGTTGTCGCAGCTAGTAGCGCAGCAATCCAAAAACGATTCGATGGCTTCAGTACCGTAGGCTCCATCATCGGCTCCTCCGTCTCCGCCGCCTTCCTCATCATCCTCGGAACAATGAATTGCTGGATCCTCTACAAACTCTACCAACAACTCCAACGAGCCATCGCTTCCCCGATCGGCCAGGAATCCGTCGATTTCAGCTTCGAAGGCGGTGGCTGCATGACCATGCTCCTCCGCCGAACTTTCAAACTCGTCGATCGTCCTTGGAAAATGTACCCATTGGGAGTGCTCTTCGGTCTTGGTTTCGATACTTCATCAGAAATCGCCCTGCTCGGAATCAGCAGTATTCAAGCCGCGCAGGGAACTTCGATCTGGTTAATCCTCATCTTTCCCATCCTTTTCACATCGGGCATGTGTTTGCTCGATACATTCGACGGAGCGGCCATGATGTCTTTGTACACTTCTGCTCGACTCGCCAAAGACGCCATCGCGGTCCTGTATTATCAATGCGTCTTGACAGCCATCACAGTCGCAGTGGCAATTAGTATTGGTGTCATTCAACTCCTCACCATGATCCACAACGTGCGACCGGATTTCGAAGGACCTTTCTGGGATGGAGTTGACGTAGCAGGAGAGCATTATGATGTTATCGGAGGAGCGATCTGCGGAAGTTTTGTCGTTTTTGGTCTGCTATCTGTTTTGTTATACAAGCCTTGGAGACGGAGTGTCGATAGGAAACGATTGGCTACGATGAATTCTGAGGGTGGTGATGATGAGCTGCAGTCTCAGATTTTGGATGATGGTGATGCGGAGAATGAGAATGGGTGGCGTGCTGATACGGGGAAGAGCGATGGTGTGAGAATGGCTGTGCAGCCTGTTGGTGAGAGTTCGAGAAGTTAGGTGCGATGCACAAGAACCAAAAACCATGTCATGGCTCGGCATTCGACCCATCTTTCTTGGTTTCCCAATGTGGTAATTGCTACTCCAGTGCACGTGGTAATGGATCGACCAGGCGAAGATGGCACTAAACATGTAAGTCAGATCAGGGTCTTCGGCTTCTGAGGATAATTTGATGGGAGCGCACTGCACCATGACATTAGCGGGAACTCAGACGAGGGACAAAGATATGGAAGGATAATAGAAGACAACATATTAGCCTCAGCGGCAATATATTCCAATCATGTACGTAAAGGAGTTGACGTTCCAAGGCCTCCCATTGAGGGCCATAGTCAGCTCAGACACCATAAAAGTAGGCTCGTTGGAGAGCCTACGGGTATCATACCCAACACAGTTATCCTCCCATCCCAGATACAGAGGGTACTAGATTTCCGCCTCTCCCGCAACGCCCTCCAAAAAATCACTTTTGTTCTAGATCCGTCACAAATTGCGCCGTTGTACCCCCAACCTCCTTCGCTGAATATACAAGGTCAGAAGAAGCAGTCTATCATGTATAATGTATGCCCATGTATTTCTCAAACATGTCTCTTCCATCTTCAGTTGTGCCTTGGATTCGCCTTCATGGCATCGTGGCTGAATAATTGTTTCAATGAGTGGTCCGCTCTTTCTCTCGAATATCTCCTCGAGCCGGGCGATGGTGCCTCGTAGCTGAGAGCGTTGGCTTCGGCAACTCTGAACTGTGTCAGAGTGCTAGCACTGCTCTTCAAGCTGGCGTCCTTCATAAGCTGAGTGGGGCTCGTGCTTTCGATGGGGTACGGGATAACCAATTCGACACTCTTCCTGTTGGATGTGGTCGAGAAAGGGTTGTGCCTCATGACTGGACGAATCGAGGCCATTGATGCGACAGTTCCATACGAGGATCCCGGAGAGTGCGAAAGCGATGGCAAGTTGGTGCTGCTGTCGCCGCGACTACGAGCACCGGTGCTTGTCGTAGATGAACGCTTCGTTCTCGGCCGATGTTGCTTGAGTGTCAGATGATCGTGGTGGTCCGAGGCCTCGCTCTCGTGGCTGACGTCCGATGAAAAGTCATTTAGATCGGCAATTGAGAAGTCGGAGAATGTCCTTGACATGGGACGCAGGACAGTGGGTGATCGTTGAGGAACGATCTCGGGGATCGGTTGGTCGAAGTAAGAGTTGGTGGAGGACAGCGGAGGTGGTGACTGAATCGACTGTTGTATGCTCTGAATCTCTTGGAGTGAGGTTGGCCGGGAGTCCCTCCGGCGGCAGCTGCGATATGTGTCAGATGCCAGATCTATTTTGAGCCTAGGGCATGAGTGAGGACATACGCTTCTGAGCAATACAAGATACTTGAGTCGGGAGTGAGTATCTGCTTCTCACAGGTGGTGCTAAGGAACGGTTAGCCACGTCATGTCAACAACGTCAATGAATCCCAACCTACCAGAACTGTAAGAAACTCGCCATGCCCGATTCCTCGTCGTCGTCCCTCGAGTACAGGTACTCCGCTCCGGCCTTCGTGGACCCCGAACTCGTTAGTCTCTTTGGAGATGGCTGCGGGGTGGAGTTGGAGTGGGCATGACTATAACTCTTCCGTTGCGTCAACGGCGGAGGTCTTGCAGGTCGAGCATGAGGTGGCAGTAGCTTTCGACCCTGCGAGGGCTGGCGCGCATGATGTCGTGTAGTCATTGAGACCCGGAAACAAATGCCTCGCGGTGTCGGCTTATTCGGTCCCGCTGGGCATGCAGGCCGGGAAGGCGGACGGAATCGACTACTGGCTTGCGTGATCGATCGCAGCGCAGTCCGTGAAGAGCCCAATAATGCCTAGTAAATGCCGCGATCTAGCGTGAGGCTGTGCGTTGTCGATATATGCCGCAGGAAGCCTTTCTCGGCGGCCAGCAGTGGTAATAATGAGGGTCGAGAGATGCCACTCCGAGTCAGCAGCACGCCAGATACCGCGGTCCAGAGTCACACGGGTCGAGAGTGACGCTGGTTCGGGGACGATGGCTGTTGGCGGGTGATAAGTAAATCTGGGCGCGAGCAGTGATCCCCGGGTGTTGCTGCTGATAACGAGTGCAGATAAGGACGATTGCAGCCCAGGATTAGCCGATGGCGGTGCTCAATGCAGACAAAGAGAGGATGCGGAAGAAGCAGTGCAGCACAGCAAGAGCAGCGCAGGAGCGAGAGATGTAGCGGCAACAAACAAAGTGCGAGCGAGGGCCATTGTCGCGGTCGGTGCCTGTCCTGTAGCACGTCAACGCTGGCGACCTTGTGGGCTCATTCGCGGCCGGGATGGCGATGCGGGCGCACACCATCGCGGTGCGCAGAAACGGCATCACACACGGTCGAAGCTTCGGTGCAGCGGTGGGTCGCCGTCTGACTGTGCGCGCGCGGTGGGCCCTCTCGTGCGCCCATGGTTCGTTGGCGCGCGCCTGTCGCTGATGCTGCGAGACCCACGACGACGCGAATTTGGAGAACACGAACAGAGCATGTTTCCGCCCGCATGGTTGGCGCGGGAGCAGCCTTCGCTTGGCGCTGCCTGCTTGCGCGTCGATCCACGCTCACCCGCCAGAACAGGCTTTTGCTGGGCGTCGCGATGACTTGCAGCGCGTCTCCTCCCCTTCTGCCTCCGCGTTGTCTCCCAGCGGACCTGCTCTCCGCGGCGCCCTCGTCAGGAGAACAGTACGACGACGACAACGACGCAATGACGAATTTCCCTCATCTCCTCGACGCCCGACACCAACGTTGCTCGGACGCTCGCAGGCTCTGTACGGCCCAACATGGTCACTGCATGTGATTAGGGGCCATCGGTGTCGCCGTCGTCGGCCTGCGCGGCTTGCTTCCCATCATTGGCCCATCATCTCACACGTGGTTTCGCTCTGCAATAGCAAAGCGGTGCGGTACAGTGCAGCTATCTCATGCAGTGCACCACCCAATCCCAACATTGCCTGCACGAGGACGCCAAACGAGGCGCCCTTTCATCACCGTCTTGCCAGGAACCCGCGTGCGTGCTCCTTCCTACACCAGTCCTCGCATAGCATCGGTCCACGCTCCCACGTCTAGACCACAGGATGCCTGGGGGGTTCTGATACACGTCCTAGCCGAGGATTGCCCAGATTGGACGACGGATCGTCATGGCCGACCTATGCCAACACCATCCGAGCCTCTACCGCCTGAGGTTCTTCGAAACATCACCTTGCCTGAGGTCAAATTCTGTGCCTTCTCCGTAACGCGTTCTAGACCATCGCGCTCCACGTCACAAACACGACGAACACATCATCAAACTCCCGGCGTGCATGTCAGGAGTTTCATCGAGCCTGTTGGCTGTGTCGAGTCCCAAGCATCGCCATGCATCCATTGTCCTGAGAAGCTGTCACAGAACTTCCAGCGAAACGCAACCCGAGCCGCCGGCGAGGAAACAATGTCAACCACAGAACAGGTAGCTGCTATTGCGGAAGCCTACCGCCATTGCTGCCAATTCGCTGAACTTACAGCTCCATACCTCCGCTTGCGCTACTGTCCGGCCAATTCCTATCAAGTAACCACTCAGATCCTCGATCGGCTGCAGCGGTTCAAAGCTCTCAGACTTACACCGCATTGTTCGATGAATGCATCTGGCGCGCGTATCACGGTTCGCCCGTCTACGAACGTGTCAAAGAGCAATTCGACATCGATGAGCACTTTGGCGTCAATACTTGCGTGCGACAGGTGTTCGGCATCCTGGTCCGTTATGCTGGGCAATGTCGAATAACGCAACAGCGGTCAGCCAGGATGCGTTGGTCAGCTGTTGGATTCATCTAACGATACTTCCATCACAAGAGCTCCGCCAACGCAATTGCGACTTTGGAGGTTCAGCCTGGGTGACAGCTCAATCCGGACTTTGGCCCGATACATTTTCTCACCTGCACTGTCTGTATCCATGGTCCTCCCAGGTCCTCGGCCTGACGAGATGAGATCGATATGACGGATCAAGTCATTACAGTACTCCATGCAGGTGTTCATTCTGGTTGCATTCTTCCCGCCCGTGTTATCATCCATCCCAACTCAGTCTCTTTGACTCTGTTCGCGCAGGAGAGCAATGGATCGGCTGGGATCCTGCAAGGGACGGAAATCGATGCTGACATGTCCAAATGGCTTTCGTGCCTGGGAAGCGACACCCGTGGAAATGTGCTCAAAAGTGCGTATGTTGTCTTTCTAACAACGATGCATTTCCTGCTTCCGCTCCAACCGCACCCAGGATATCTACAACATCGCCCAATTTTGAGCCTGCACTCACAAAGTCGGTTTACGTGGTACGGGCTCCTTGGAAACATGGTGTCTTCAAGATCGAAGTGCTGCTTCAATCACCGCCGTTGTTTCCCGTGTTTCTGCATCGAACCCGTCCTGTGTCCTGAAGGAGCTTGCCTGCGCTAATCAACAATTGTCACAACGTCAGCTGCTGCTCCATTGCTGTGCGATCCTTCGCATCACTCTTAACAGTTCATGATTTGTCTCTTCCATGCGCCCCTTTTCTCGCACAGGACGATCGATCTCGGGGTCCGGGCCTGGTGTTTGTTCTGCTCCTACCTCGTTGTTCATCACCAACTTCCTCGCACTCGAGCCGATATTCTATCGGTAGGAGAATTGCGACATCCATAAACATTCACGAATTGGTCGTACTAGTTGTCGAAGTACTAAGCACGAAGCAGGCCGTGTCTGATAGCCCAGCCCGTCTCATGATATGCATTTCCGGATGTCAATTTGACACTTACGGCAGAGGCTTTGGCGCAGTATACGAGTCCAAGGCAAGCAAGGACGGGAATAGTCGCCGACATGGAAACCGAGAATTTCTGTGCCACTCTGATGTTGCGATGCAGCAAAGTCGGTTCGCCGATGAACAACTTCGGTCATCGATTTTGAGCCCAAATGGAGGTGGACAGCACGCAATATGGTAGATGTCTGGATCTTGAACGTCGCGATCAAATGCTACAGTGAGTTCGTGGACATGGTGTCGCTGCGATTGCGGATGACCCCAAATGCTCAAGAGCTTGGGCGGGTTTCTCGTTGACTGCGCTCAGTTAGGTTCTGCAGGGCATGTGAGTGCGGCGCGGAGAAAGGACGTGCCTCCGTGGACAGTAAGTGGATTCGTGCGGCAGTTGATTGCGAGAGGAAGTATTTAGAGACAACCCTAGCTCCGGCGGCATTCTAGTACGAGACGAGTGCTGAACAGAGATTGAGATTCGTGCATGGAGGAAGCGTTTTTCATTGCTTGGGCATAACTACACTCTAAGCCACCCAACGCCGAGTCGGTGCTGCCGCACGGTTCTAGCCTGATCATAAAGGCCGAGAAGCTCCATTGCGCTCTGCAGCAGGCGAATGATGCGAGTCTGTATCCATCGCGACAAATCCCTACACGCTGTTGCGAGTCGCTTATTTCTTCTTGTCCTTGGCTGGGCCCTTGGTCTTTGCAGTACCGCGGAACTCCTTGCTGCGGTTCTTGCGTTGCTTGCCTATAGTGAAGAACCACAATGTCAGTTCGAGATCCTTCTCGCATGATGCTCACCAAATGACGCATCTGCCTCCGCCGAAGCGGGTATGGGTATGTGTGTGTTTTTGACGTACGCTGCTGTCTGCTGGCCTTCTCGATCTTGGTGGCCTGGCCGTAGCGCACAAGTCTGTAGTGTGGCTCGAACTTCTTCATGGCCTCGGCGGAGTCGTAGAGGAGGGCGAAACCGGTGCTCTTGCCACCACCGAATTGGGTGCGGAAACCGAAGACGGAGACTTGGTCCTTGTTCATCTTGTAAAGACCGGCGAGCTTCTCGCGGAGCTCATCCTTGGAGACGTTTGGGCGCGATGGGTGGAGGACGTCACTGTGGAAGATGCTGTTAGAATACCGGCTTTGACGAGTGGAGGTGGTGGTTGGACGCACACGACCATCTGCTTGCGGCCCAGCAGTGGGTTGCGGATGAACTTGCGCGTGCGCAGAGTGACCTGGGATTCCGACATGGTGAGGGTTGTCGACTTGTCGTTGGGCGAGAGGATGTCGGGGCGTCGTGCGAGAGAAGAGCGCTTCACGAAGTTCGTCGTCGAGATTTGCCTGAAGTTCGCACACCCAATTCGCGTGTGGATTTTCGGCTGTTTCCGAGCCTTGGCGGCAAACCCTTCCACTTGCCTCGCCCATCTTCTTACTCGTGTATTGCACTTTCTAAGGTTCCGCAACCTGTCAAAGTTGCACTAACATAACATCGTGGCAATTGAGGACTCCATCAAGGCGGTCTGAAAATTTGCCCTTGGTCGGGAAAGAGGCGCTGCGAAAATCCAGCATGGACTCCCAACTCCTGTTGTTCAGAAGGCAGTACCTGCAGCTTTTCGAGCCCGATTTCCTGGCATGGCCACCGAAACAGCTTTTGCGAGACTCTGCTATTCAAGCTTGGTTGTACAAGCACTTATTTGGCAGCGAGAAGAATCAGTACTTGCCTCCACCACGATATCAACTGCGAGTGCTCAAGCCTCTGCTCGCGAGGATCGAGAAGTCCATTCAAGATCCCGAAGAAGATGTAGGTACTGCGACTCGCATTTCTTCAATTCGCTTCCATCATTTCCATTCGTCCTGTTCTGATTGTCTTTCTTGCTTGGCAGGAGATTTCGGACGATCTCATGAATCATCTTGGGGAGCTCATGTCTGCAGATTTGCCAGGAGAAGCTACAGCGGTGCAGCAAAAGACCTATGTCACCTTTACATGTCTGCCGCCAACAGCCACCATCAAAGAGGACTACAAGGACGAGCCGACGATCACTCTCCTGGAGAGGCCCCAACTGCTGTCTGGCTCTTTGACGACGGGATTCCGAACGTGGGAAGCAGCACTTCACCTTGGCTCCTACCTCCTGCTTCCCGAAAATGAGCACCTAATCAAGGGCAAGAGTCTGCTTGAGCTGGGAGCTGGTACTGGCTTTCTGGCGATTCTAGCTGCAAAACACCTCGGAGCAAAGCATGTCACAACGACAGATGGCGACGAAGGTGTTGTGGAGGCTCTCAAGGAAAATCTCTTCCTCAATGGGCTAGATGACGAGACGAAGGTGCTCACGAGCGTGCTCCGATGGGGCAGAGGCCTGAAAGCCACTTGGGTTGAAGAGGACTGCGAAGCCTATCCTTACGACGTGATACTGGGCGCTGATATAGTGAGTCCAGCTCTATTTCTCCTAGTCCACAACAAGCTAACATAACATAGACATACGATAAAACTGGCATCTCAGCGCTGGTAGCCACTTTGCGACTTCTTTTCGAGCTGAGGCCACAGTTACACATGCTCATCTCTGGTGTTGTCAGAAATCTGGACACTTTCGAAACGTTCAGACAGTCTTGCTGTAAGTCCAGAAGTCCTGTTCTTGGGGCTTAACGCTGATCATGGCACAGTGCGCAACCATTTCGAGGTCACTGAGATTGACTTTCAGCCCAAGTCGATAGAACAGCAAACGTGTCTGTTCTATCAGAAGGCGTTTCCGATCAAGATTCTCTCGATCAAGAAGCCCCAGTGATATATGCTATACAAAAAGCCACCTTATTTTGACAAGTGCCACAATTTCCAGCACCGTTTGCCGAATTCTCGGTATCATTGAATCCTTCTTGGTTGCAGCTGGGATGTGGGGTGCTCTGAGGGAAAAGAAATGCTTTGTATCTCGACCATCTGTGTGCTTGTGGGCCCGTATAGCGCAAGATGCGAAGCCATGGTGTGAACATCATGCAGCAGAAGGGGTCGAGGGTCCCTCTCATGCTGTTGCTCTGCGAGCTGCTAGATCACAGCATTCATATTCAAGCCGCGTTGAGCAATCTCCATCGATCAGATCAAATCCCCTTGCCGGGGTAGCTCAATCGGTAGAGCGTGTGGCTCTTACGGACTACGGTCCAGAAACCTCAAGGTCGTGGGTTCGAGCCCCACCTTCGGCTATTCCTATATGAAGTCCTTGACAACATCTGATCTTTTTGCTTTTTGCTGTTTTAGAACGCCCAATATGCTATTCTCTTTTGGAATCTCGTACCATTCCAGCCGCGATGGCGCCTCGTAATCGCCTATCCTTTCGCACGGCTCTGCAAATTGTAATACTCTTCGTATTCTGCATATCGATCATTGTCGTATACTACGTGAACAACGCATTCAAACGGATCCTTTTGACCCATGGACAACTTTGGTTTTGCAGTATCGGCTTCGAGCTGACACCATCGTATGCGTGAGTCGTTTCACAAGACGATTCTCTAAAGTTCCATGATGACCATGAACGAAACAGCACTTCAGCATTCAGCTGCGAAGCTGGCACAGAAGTCACAACCAATGGTCCAATATTCTTCCTCGACGGAAACGAAGCTTACAGGAGTACCATGTCCCACCTCTCGAACGATTCCAATTACCACGTCGGAGCAGAAGAAATCGAGAACATCTCCCAAATGTTCTCCAAATTAGTAGCCGCCTCAGTAGAACGCACTAGGGAATATGTCCACGCAGCAACACTCTCTTATCCCGACATCCCCGGCCTGGTAGCCAACAACATCGGCACAGACATCATGCGTCAGGCCTTCGCAAAACTCGAAACAATCAGCCATGTCTCTTACGAACAAGTTCTCTCGTCCCTCGAGGGCGCCAGCGGCGACATCTACGCCTCGCATGCAGTTCTTGCAGGACATGGCCTAGGTCTCTGTCAACCCTGGTCAGCCGAACAGGATTGCGAATGTGAAAGAAACCAGAAGCTGCCCAAGGAGACGTATCTTCTTGCAGCTTACTATTCACACGGTATCGAGATTGTCCTGACGGAGGAGACTGCTAGCGTGTATTATCTCCAGTCATATACATACAACGACTACTCGCTAGGATACAGCTCAAAGCCTTCTTCCGATGAGAATTCCGAGCAGGAGACCTATTGGGACAATGTCCGAGAATTTATTCGAAATGCATTGCTCGAGCATCATGGTTCGAGACCCAAGACGGCGATTCTGTACGGGGACAGATGTACAGATAAGGAATTCCAGGCAGTTTTGATGCAAGTCTTGTACCAAGTACTGGGACAAGAGAACCAGCCGAAGTGGTTGCAGGATGATGTGGACCCGATATTCGCTGGTGCACTTGGAGCTGCGGAGCTGTTGAAGAGAAAGACGTATAGGAAGCTTTGCTTCGATGGACAGAGAAAAATGGATTTGTAACATCAGCTAGACATGGCATGATCAGGCAATTCCTTTTGAGGCATGTATAGGTCTCGGAACTTGCTTGACATACTTTCCATGTTCCCAACTGAGTCTGTTGTTTACAAATGAATTAGCTAGCTCGCGATCCATGCCCGCTCAGTTGAAGCTGACTCTTGCCAAAGGCACCGGAGGGATCATCTTCAGCTTCGCAAAGTCCTTGAAAACTTCCAGTATGGCCTCTGATGAGTCGACGAATCCGTGCCAACCAAGCTTTCGACTCTTGTCCATGGAGAATAGTAACGGTGCAGGGCGGCATAGCGAGCCGTCCAAGAAGCCAAAGACTCGATCAACGTCCTTTAGCTCTTGGCTCAACCCATGTTCTTTCACAATCTCTTTCCATGCTTCTTGCACTTCTGGCTTCTTTGCCCAGTCTACCATTCTGAACTTGCGCCTCGTAATACCCTTTGGTCCGTACGCTCTGGGGTTGAATCGACTTGGGTACTCCACATAATGGTCGCCATCCTGAGGGCCTTTGGAATCGATCCCATACCAGCCAGCTATCCTCGGCCAGGCCTTCTCCCAGGTGAATGCACTATTGTCGCACGTGTTGTACTTCTGGTTTGGAGGACCTAGCAAAACCGCCCATTCTTCCTGATAAGCATTCATTTGCGCAGCAGACATCGATGAGTGCATCTGCCACGAAGCTGCATCACCTGGGAACTCCAGTGGTTGTCCAAGCTTTTGACACACGGTAGCATAAACAGCAAGTGGAAATGCGATATTCATGGCAGCATCCGGGACAGCGCCCACAATCGGCCCAGGCATATGCACGCTCCAGCCACAGCCTGTGTCTTTCGCATATTGAAAGACCAGGTCTTCCTGTGGATAGTAGAAATTTGGCTCCAATTCTACCCGGGGATCGGTCTCTTCTTGAGGAAGTCTTGTTGGGCCTAGATGGCCGCCATAATTCTTTGCGCCAGTCTGCAACATGAAACGTTTCGGAGTCACTCCAGCGAGCTTCAACGCTTCAAGAAAGTTACTGAGAAGCTTGGAATTCACTTCGACCAATTCTTGTGCGTTGGTCCAGAGTCCAGCTCCTTCCTTTGGCGTTGGTTGAATATAACTGAAGAAAAACACATGGTCTGCCTCGACTTTGTTTTCTTGCAACACATCTGCTATGTCTTTCGGGTCCTGCAGGAAGTCAACTGGTATGTGTTCCGCATTGTCCGGTAAGCCACCTGGGATAAGAGGTGGTCTGCGGCTCAGGCAAATTATTCTCTTCCATCTCTTGGGATCCTCTGATAGAACTTTGAGCATGTAATGTCCACTAATGCCATTTGCTCCGGTGACTATCGCCGTAAGTCCGACGAGCTCAGACGGATATACTGGCAAGCCGTGGAAGATGCCTTTGGACTGGATCTGTTGCACTGACATCATTGGAGACAATAGCGGCCGCGTAGGTTAGTGTTGATTTGCTGTGATAAGCTGAAATGCTTCACTTGGAGGACAAGCCATTGGTTTTGCTTCTTGCGGGAAAGCATGATGCTCCCTCATCATGACGGGAGCACGACAGAAGCTCTGGCAGTGGGGTTCCCGATTTGTCCGCCTGCCCTAGGGCTGGGTGCGAGCAATGCGACGTGGTAGGTGCCAGTGTACGCTCGACCAGCGCACTCTGCTGCCTCAAGTTGGTCGTAGACCTGACACGTTCTTCAGGCTTCGATCTTGGGTTCGCGATCATATAATCGGTTGAGACAATTGCGTGTCCTACGTGTTGCGACCACACGCATGCCAGAAAGAGCTGGGTCTCGGCCTTCGCTAGCCTGCATGGCCCCGAGCAAACGTCCAATGAGCATTCGACCGGTATCTTGGATGCCCAGGCTACGAATCCTTGGAGTGGCTTTAGGCCGCGCCCGCATCGGTCAGACCACAACTTTCGTCCGTGAAACGCCGATGAGGCCGTGTTGCTCGCGTCTTGGGGGGTGTTTCTCGACCTATGATTCGTTGATACGTATTCCGCCAGGTGGCTTGCCAATGTTCTGGGGGAAAGCCACCGGCTTGGGTCCTAACTCCACGAGGCACCCAGGTAAGCATCATATAAGTGCAGTGCCCGCGCCTTCCCTTAGTCGCGCGCAGCAGTCATCCCACCAGACATACTCGACGCAAGGCATACCATAAGGCACATAGACTGATAGTCACACACAACCTTTACGCTGGAGCAACTACATATTCAGCTGCTATACCCCAAACGGCCACCATAATGCCTTTTTCCAAGTTCAGCAGCAGCAGACGCACATCGTCCCCGAGCGCTGACAGTACCAACTCATTTCGCACATCTATAGACGAGACCCTATTGGCAAACACTCTGCCACTCGCACCTCGCGAAGACAACTACGCAATGTCGGAGGAGACTCGCCAGCAAAGACTGCTCGCAAAGTGCAAGAGGATCAACATGGAGCCATGGAAAAGTGCAAAGCCTCTCTCTGCAGGACGAGAGTGAGCTGAAAGGCCACGCCTACAGACAGTGCCATGAATCTCAACCATCATGGCACGAAGGCACACGGCCGAGGAGCACAGAACAAACACAATCAAGCAGGACATGCTACAATGGAATTGCCAGCGCTGACATTCAGTGCCGCACAGAGACGGGAAAGGCGGGGAGGACACTGCGATACCAGGCACGATCTAGACCGAACTTGTACAGCTTGACCGCTCCCAACACCAACAGCAGAGCGACAGCACATGCAGGGTTCGAGAGCTGTTGCATCGGAGCAGTTGGAGGAATTCAAATCGGTCGAGGAATGCAGCAACGAGCTGGAAAAGTTTATGGAGGATGGAGATCGTCTTGTCTTTTCCAAACTAGACAATCGCAATAATGTCTAATCACTGCTGAGAATGGAAATTGTTGTCACTCTTGTCTACGTGTCGCCACTACTATTTTGGCATTTCACTCACTGCTGAATCCCTGTCATCGGTTTCGTGCGGCGTGGGTAAGCTTCTCGAGCACGCGATGATCGGCACGAAGGGCGATCTTCTCGTCTGCCACGTCCACTTCCTCTCTTGCATAAGATCGTCCAGCGACATTATCTTGCATCTGCGTAGTGGAATACAGGCGGAGGTCCGACTTTGGGCTTTTTTTCGCGGATCGCGGACTTTCATCCGGCTGCATTGTCTTGCTGCATACCGCTGAGTCACATGTCTATACCTTCGAAGCTCCCCTGCTCATACATGTTCCAGGCTCATGGTTTCTGCTTACCTGTCAGGTTGAAGCGCGCCTTCCTGCAGAAATCAG
>JAASLG010001398.1:0-45175 GCA_013365235.1 Cercospora sesami
TGCCAGGTGATCAGCCACATCTGACACCTCCACACCTGCAGCACGTCTCTGCATTGTGGTGGTCGTGCACTGCGGGTTGATGTTCCGGCAGGCATCTGCTTGGTTGGATACGCACGGCCACCGTTGATACAGGAATGCTGGACCCTTGCGTTTCATGTTTTCTTCACTCTAGTCTAGTTAGCAAAAGCCGCATCTCGTCTACACTGTATCCTCTCTGCGATAGTGATTTCAAAACGGGCCAGTCTGGATGCGTCCTTCATCCGAGGGTCATGTGCGCAGCAGGTTTCGCTTCAGCAGTCGCACGGTCCTCGGTGCGATGGAGGTGAATAGGCTGATACTCGGGTTGGAGCAGTGAGATCACAGATTACCACGATGGGACAAACGTGTCGCGTACGTGTATTGCGAGGCGGTCGATGTAACGTGTCGATGCTATATGCGCAGAAGAGCATGAAAACGCCTTAGGGGCACAGCAGCGTGCCGACGGGGCGTTCAGTAGTATTCCTATTTCGAGCATAGCGAGCCGTGTCTAGAACAAGCTCGGGGTCTTCGTGGGCTTGGACGACGTGACCCTGCATTGCATTCGTGTACAATCCCGTGCTGGAGCAGTCGACACTTCACCTCTCCGTACCACCACCACAATCCGTCACCTGTTTTACTGTTCTCGTGCGCCAGCGACGACGCCATCTCGTACCACGCCGCCGCCCCCCGCCCGCGCCCGCACCGGAAGAGCGAGTCGGCCTGCGGACCCTGCCAACTTCACTTCACGCGAGCCAAGTCATTCGCCGTGCCTCGTCCACGAACAAAGACCGGCCATCTGTTCGTCTGCCACGCCCGACCTCTCCCCAACTCACACTCTGCCACCACCGCACCTCCCACTTGACCGCGACCTGTCTGTAATCACAGCTTACGCCAAGATTAACGCCACGCTGGCTCCGCTCTTATTCTTACCACATCGCAAACGATCCCCCGACAACACCGCCAAACTGTCGTCCACACTCCTCCAGTCGCGAGGCGGAATCACCTTCGCCGAGGGTGTCAATACGTCTCCGCCCACCTGCGTGCAGTCTGCCACACGCAAAATGAGCACCAATACCAAGGACAAGGACCAGCGGAGGCGGCGGAGGAGTAGCAGTCTGATGTACCAGGAGCCTCCCGAGAGCCTCGAGCAGCAATCAGACCAAGCGATACTCCCCAACTTGAATGCACAGTGGGTTAATGCGAAAGGTGAGTGACGCACAGAAAGAGCATGCAGCGGCAGGAAGAGGAGGCGGCGGCGGCGTGACAAGGGGATGCACGACGATGGGGACCCGTGGCTAATACAGGATGCTCGTCCAGGCGCATGGATGATTCACATCATCCTCATACTCCTCCTCAAGATCGTCTACGATATCGTGCCGTCCATCACCCAAGAAACGTCATGGACGATGGTCAACATAACGTACATGGCCGGCTCATACCTCATGTTCCATTACGTGCGAGGCATCCCTTTTGAGTTCAATGCCGGAGCATACGACAACCTCAACATGTGGGAGCAAATTGACAACGAAGATCAATACACGCCGGCGAAGAAATTTCTGCTGGCCATGCCGATCGGGTTGTTCCTAATCAGCACACACTACACACATTACGACCTAGCATACTTTATGATCAACTTCCTAGCGACGCTAGCAGTTGTGGTACCCAAATTACCGGCAGTATGTATAAACCCGGCCTTGCATAAGGCACGTCTAACACGAATATAGTTCCACCGCATGCGACTCGCCGTCTTCAACTCACCTCCTGCACCTACAGAAGGAGACAGATGATATCAAAAGAGCCGGGATGTTACCGGATTATGGCGTTGTAATATTGGGGGGAAAATGATTACACCACAGCGGGATTATTGTACTCATAAGTCAGACGATGGACCTGACGTGGACGCTTCAGCGACCTTTGCGCTCCTTTGAGATACCATACCTCTGCCCGAGCAGTAGAGGGGCAAAGAATGTACTATTGCCAATGAAGCCACAGCGGCACATTGCAGAATCTTCACTCAGGAACCACTTTGTCTTGGATAAATCACGTTTCGTGAGTATTGCTTCTCAAATTTGGTGCTGACTACGGAACAGAAGATTCTCACGCCACAGCTATGCCTTCTTCGAAGCCTCGAACTGCGCTCGAAGCTCCTCATACACAGGCTTGATCTTCCCCTCCAACGCATCTTCCAAATACCTCTCGAACGACGTAAATTCCAGATCCGGATACAGCTCCTTACTAGTTACATAACCCAAATACTTGGCATATTCCGCCTGCGGGGATTACGGTTATGAAGGCGCAGGGGATGAAACGTTTTAATCCGGCGGCTTTGGCTGCTGTTGCGAGTTGGATTTGAGAGAGTTGGTCTGTGGCGCCGATGGCCGAGATGAGGATTTCGATCCCTTGGAGGGAGGACGTGATTTCTTCGGCGGAGGCTGTGAGGTCTAGGCTGCGCAGGGAGACGTTTTTGTGGGATTTGAGGGCTTGGTTAGCGGCTTTGGAGAGGGAAGAGGGCCGGACGAGGGCGGTGATGTGGAAGTCTGATGCTTCGGGTGAGGAGACGAGTCCGTTGAAGATCGAGCTGCCTGTTTCGCCCGTGGCGCCAAGGAGGCCGATTTGGAGGGGCGCCATTGGTGATGTGTCGTGCTGTGGTAAGGATGTTGGCAAGGTTGGCAAGGTCTTCCGGCTACTCTATATATGTTCTCTTGGCTCTGAGGTACACTTGTTACGATTGATCTGAATCGTGACATTCAACGCCGTCTCCGTTCCAACAATCTGCAATGAAACAGCCGTGTCGTTCATGCTTTATAATCTGTTCTGTCCCTGTTGTTATGCTGCTGCACAATGTGCATAAATGCTCATTGGACCAATCGTGCGACTTCAGTATCGGATGACGGATGCAAGACTCGCTTCAATACGAACGACATTCGCCTGTTGCAATCAAATTTCGATGGCCAATTTGATGGTGTCCCGCAAACCCTATAGTGTGCATCCCTGCTACTGCAGAACACCATCCTTGCCACTTGACGACCTCACTTCAATGTTCACCATCGGTCCAACAATAGGTGCATTATCCAAGCCTGCAGTACGAGTCTCGTGGCAAGCCAATGCCGGCATCAAGCGATCTGCTTTCCTACGAGCAACCCGCCGTACATTCGCCGTCGCAATGAGTGTGAGACGTCACCACTTCGCGCCTCTCGGCGGCGACAGTGGAAGCAATTCAGACACAACCTTGCTACGCCTACAAGGCATCGTCTTCGACATGGACGGCACACTGTGTGAGTAACACAGTCGTGTTGTCGATTCAAGACCCTCCATACTGATGAAACATCCTCCTCAAAGGCGAACCCCAAAACTGGATGTTCAGCCAAATGCGCTCAGAAGTTGGAATTCCCAAGTCCGAAGACATTCTCGATTACATCCACGCCTTACCCGAACCCCAACAAACCGAAGCTTTTGACAAAATCAGAGCGATCGAGAGCGCAGCAATGTCGAAACAAATCCCTCAAGCAGGTTTAGTCGCCCTCATGGAATTTCTGGATCAACATAGGATTAAGAAGGCAATTTGTACGAGAAACTTCGATGCGCCGGTGAATCATTTATTGGAGAAACATGTTCCTTCGCATTTGAATCCTTTTGATCCGGTGATTACGAGGGATTTCAAGCCGCCGAAACCGTCGCCAGAGGGGATTTTGCATATTGCTAGGGCTTGGGGTGTGGTTGATTCGCAGGTAAAGCCGAGCGCTGATGGTGCGAAGACTCCGACGCTGCCTATTATTATGGTTGGCGATTCGGTAGATGATATGGCTGCGGGTAGAGATGCGGGTGCGCTTACAGTGCTGTTGAAGAGTGAGGGGAAGGAGGATTTGGAGACGGATGAGAGGACTGATGTTGCGATTGGGACGTTGGATGAGTTGATAGGGCTGTTGGAGCGAGGAATACAGCCCGCTCGGTAACGACCTTGGGCATCATTTTGACTGTGCCGAGAAGGTGATTGATACCGACGTGGATCGATATGACCCGGAATACGGGCTTGACAAAGCTCGCACTTCATTGCTCTGAACAACTTCCCCTGCGGCTGTGCAAAGAAGCTGCTCAACAGTGTTCAATCTGTAGATAGCATCCTTATACACTAGAACATGGACGTCCTCAATTCATTGAAAGCCCGGCAATATCGCATAGGCAACATTGAAGTATCTAGTAGCCAGGAAAGGTGCAAGTAAATCTAGTCCCAATGTAGTCTCCATCATCATCGTTCAGATCTGACGTCTGACAATGCTTCTCGTCGACGTCATTGATCTGATCAGATTTGAAGACATACCATCCGTGTGTATTTGGCACCGGCGTTCCGTATGTGAATTCGAGCTCAGTGTTGCAACCGCTGTCGTCGACGCGTTTGATTTGAAGCTAGGGGTGGACGTCAGCAAAGGGTAAAGGATGTGGGTCTTGCGTAAGTACTGACTTCTTTGGGAAGTGATCCTTGCAAAGTCAGTGACTCTCCCTGCCCGACAGTGACAGGAGCGCCAGCACCGCGGTTCGCAACACCACTGTAGACACCATTTGCCAATGTCTGAACAGTCACTTCGTACTGATCTCCGTTATCGCCGGTGATGTCTACCAGCACTTGATACGCCCAGATGTCGCGGGCTTCATTGTCGATCTTGTATGTATTCATCGTCTGGGAGTCGTAAGGGTAATCCAAATAGGCACCTAGTCCAGCTCCACCGCCCGTTCTCGCGATGCTGCTCATGTGGAATTGGCGGCCATCGTTTGCGCAATTGATGGTTCCAGGTGCACCGCAGTACGTCAGACTAGATGGCGGTCAGCGACACACTGAAGACATGCGGGCGCAAACACGCACCTTGCTTTCATGGCAACGTCGTCTGGATCGTTGTCATCGAATTGGCTCATGTCGAACTCGACATTGAACGTGTCGCCAGCTTCAAAAGGATTTGTGCCTAGTCTTCTGGATTCGTGCCTAGCGCCAGCTCTGTATTGGACCATCTTTCGCTTGAAGTATTTCCACTCGGCTCCGCCTCCTACGTAGTTCTCATTAGCGCTGTGAGACATATACAAGAAAGTAGTACTGACTGCTGTTATCGAGCCTGGTGATGCATCGCAAAGAATGTTGAGGGGGACCTATGTAAATCATGTGGTCAGTAATGTGGTCTGCTGATGGCCTGACTCCCACATACTGGCAGTAGGATCAAAGGTTGGGTTTTCCCAATTCGCCATGGGCCATTCATCGGTTTGTAATTCCAGCTGAGAGTCCCTTGGGGGCAGACTGGGGTCATCAGGGTTAACTTGCAAGTGCTGTAGGTGCAAGTTAGCCATGTAGACAAACGCGCAATGGAAAGCACATACAAACGGATATGGGTCCCAGAATAGTTGGCCGAACGGCCAGAGACCGCAGGGAGTTCCCGAGCCCGAGGTAGCGACGCCAGACTCTACACGGTTCTGCGCGTATTCGGGCGTGCCGTCATCGTTGCCGCCATAGGTATAAGTTACAGCAGTGGTTGAGCCTTGAGCACCCATCATGCAGTTCTGATACCAACAGGCATTTTGGCAAGCTTCACGAGACTTCTTGCAGTCCATCATCTAGAAAGGTTGGATATCAGCATTAGTCGCCATCTCCCATATCCTGAATTGATAGCCACGCATAGGTTCGTAATCTTCGGCCCACGACTGTTCTACTTACCATGGTACCCCGGTAGGCAGGAGCCCTCTTAAAGACACCACGACGCACGAGAGTCTGCTCGTCTTCCTCGCCATAAGGAGTGTAAGCTCCCCAACGCTCCACATGAGTCTTCTGGTCATTCCGGGGGATCTGTTGTCGAATAGCATCAGGAGCTTCGATGGGCTGGCGAGCTGATGTGTTTGTGCTGTCTTGCCGCAGATCTTCATTCTGTATCAAGTCTGGCTGGGCTACCAATGTCGCGACCGGGAGTGCTGCGCCGAATGGCTTGGGGATATGCCCATCGACCCGGCCGGCTGAGGCATGGAGAGCGAGTGACAAAGTAACAACTAGTGACAACATGAGAGCGAGTGAAAGCTACTTGCATAGCTGCTTGAGGCGGCTCCGTGGCCAGACTTAAGGTGAAGCCATTCGAGAGGTGCTCGCCTCAGCTCTTCGGTCCGCAAGATGGCATGTGCGATGTCCTCCATGGCATTCTGAGCGCAGTGCCTTTGTTTCGCAGTTCGATATTGATGTGGAGCAACGGGCATGAATTTTGAAGGAGCGCGGTACCTGCATCCTGCATCCTGCATCCTTCTGGTACTACAATAGTGCGGGCTGAGCCTGATGGCCTTGGAAACTGTACGTAAGTACCTTGCTATAGCCTCACCGGTGTGCAAAGCTGAGGCGCGGCACTTCTGCGGAGCAATACTGATGCATAGCTGTGGTTGCACGCGAGCGCCGCGTTGGCTCTGTTTCGGGAGACTTTTGTTGGCAAGGAAGACCAAAGAGGGTGAATTTAGAGTCCTCGGGAACCCGCGGGAGACCGCGATCCCGTCGTGGCACGGCCCATCTCGCTTGCCGGCCAATGAACCATGATCACGGACACTTCTCCGAGTTGTTCGTCGGGCACTTCTCAGCTCAACCTGGCTCCATCTCTCGTCCAACACACTCTCGCCTCAACACTACACATCCCCGCCTTGCGTTGAACAGGAGACTAAGACCCGTCATGGCTGCCCAGAACCGATCAAATCCGGACGAGGGCGATGTCTACCTGATATTCATCCTAGAGTCCGTACCTATCGAGGTACGTGTGCCATAGCGGCGACGAAAGGTCAGAGCTCATCGAGATCAGACGATCAATGAGGTCTTGGAAAAGTCACACAACGAAACGGGCGAATACCTCCTTCGCTTGGCCGACAACGGCAGCATCGCAGACCAAGAAACCCCTCTGGGCACCGAAACACCCATTAGTCCCGACTGGAGCTCTCCCTACATAGGAAAGGACACTCGACAGGTAGCCACAATCGTCGAGCATGTGCCAGATCCTCTGAATCGGCAGCACTTCGCCGTCTTGGACCTCGCCGTGTATCAGCAGACTCGCAAAGTCATGGTCTACAAAATTGTGGGCGAAGAGCCGCAAGGGATTCCGTGCACCGCCGAAGAAGTGTCGCTGCATCTACTTGGCTACGACAGAGGCACTTGGGCTGAAAGCTGGAGACGTTGGCGGGAGAAAGGCCTCAGCTTGTGAATTGTGGGGCGGAGCTCCGATCCTACAGACCCACAGCGCTCGTACTCCATCTGAATGTAAATTGCGGCTGAAGGACAAGTCGTACCACTGCAACATGGCTGCATACACCATGATCATATCCAATGCAAGGTACCATCCCGAATATCCATGCGTCACACCGGCCCCGAAGATGTCCAGCTTGGTCATGCAGACCAAGCATTGGGCTGTGCCAACAGTGGACACATGCTAGCGACTATTCCTCTAGCGGCATTGTGCCTGGCAGGGGTGCCCAAGACGCAGTCGCATTGAACACAGCACTTCATCATCTCGTTGTTCGCTCACAGATCATCGGCAGCTTGCCATCGTTCACACCATGGACAAGTTCTCGTCCTGGATCGCGTACCTGATATCACTCAACTCGGGTCATCATACAGGCCATAACCATCAGGATACAGCAGATTCTACGATAGGTTATGGCGTCCCATCTGGATATGGTCCGCCTGTATACGGCCACAGTACGGTCTCTTCTGCCGTCATCACCTCACCTCCTGGCTACGGTCCTCCTGGATACGGCCAAAGCACGACTATGTCACTAAGCATGCCATTAGTCCCCAGCATAGGCAATTCATCGTCTTCAGCGATTGCCACATCTTCAAGCTCCGCTGCTCAGCCTAGTGATGGTCTCTCTTCATCTGCAACCAACCATACCTCGATAGCAGGACCGATAAGCAAAACTATCACGGATTCGGATACAGTCGTCACTACGACTCTGGGAAACCCAATCCCATCGTCGTCTACAACTTTTGCCGGTCACCTCAATTCTACCTCTGTCCAGTCGACCGAAGTAGTCAGTTCCTTCACCAATTCAGATGGAAGCCAAGTCATCGAGACTACAAGTGATCCCGTGTCATCGGTTCTCACTTCATCAATCAGTCAAACGAGAACCGAGACGGCCCTTTCGACAGAGATTGAAACGACAATCACAAGATCTGACGGCTTAGTCCTTACTACCACGACCAACGTTCCCATCGTCTCTCAGCCGGCTAATCCGTCTGCCCCGTCAGGTACGAATGTTCCTTCGGCCACCTTGACTGTCATCACACAATCAGAGGGTGAAGTGACCACCTCGACCATTGAGAGCATTCCAGACCAGCCCACGGGACAGTCTTCGACTGCAATCACAACGATCACGCGATCAGACGGCGAGGTAATCACATCCTCGATCGCCAGCGCCCCACCCTCCAGCACGGAACGGTCCTCGGCAAGTCTCACTACATTTACATTATCCGATGGGGATGTTGTTACCTCGATGATTCCAAATGTTCCAATATCAAGCGCAGAACAGTCCTCAGCTGTTCCTACCACTCTCGCCCCATCTGATGGGCAGGCGGGTACATCTACCGATTCAAGCGCTCCAGTTCCGAGCACGACAGTGTCTACACCGTTTCTGACTACTTCAACTCAATCTAACGGGAGCCTTGTTACGTTGACAGTATCTGATGTTCCCGTACCGAGCACAGAGCAATCGTCAGCAAATCTCACAACTCTTACCAGTTCCGGTGAAGCAATCATCACGTCCACAGGCACCAGCACATCACTCTCCAACACAGACGTGTCAGCCTCCGTCCCGAGCACGGAACAATCATCGGCGAATCTCACGACCTTTACCGATTCTGATGGAGCAATCGTGACGTCCACAATTTCGAGCGTGCCAGTCTCGACAACAGATGTGCCTTCAGGAAGTGTGACAACACCAACAGAGTCGAACCAGCAGATCACTATCGGTCCCAGCCTGACTGCGTCTGGCAACGCCTCTGGAATCATCATCGGCTCAACGACGATTTCTCCTGGTGGCTCTGCTTTCACTACAGATACTTGTACTGTGTCTCTAGCGTCTTCAGGCATATTGAATGTTTGCGGAAGTACCACCACGCTTCCTATCCAGACAACTATCCCGAGCGGATCCAGCACTAGCATCACTGTATCGGGCGAAGTTTCGAGTACCAGCGTTGTGACCTCCACCATGACGACTGTCCCGCCTGAGGTGTCTACGGAAATCATTCATCCGCCGGGGCTTACGACAAACACCTGGCTCACGACGACGAAGGATAGCAGCGATACTGTAGTCCCGGTGATCTGGTGCACGGCATGCGCCCCTGGCGGAGGCAGCGGAGGTGTCGTAATATGGGACTTTCCACCAGTTCCATGGACTCTTTTTGACTGGGGCCTGACCTTCCCCAACCTACCCAAATGGACTCTTCCGTGTATCAGGGTGTTTGGAGCTGTCGTGTCTGGTAGTTGCCCAGACCCTCAGACGGACGAGTCAGGTGAAGACGACGAGTCATCGTCTACTGCGTCCAGCTCTTCTACGGAGACCTGCACTCAAAGTACCACGGTCACTGACTGCAGGATTGGCTGCTCGGTGTCTTCCACAAGCACAGACAACTCGGTGTCCAGTACGACAATTTGTTATACAACAAGCTGCACTTCGAGCTCTGGCTGCAGCCTTGTTGGCACGACTTCATCTTCCATTTCGACTCCATCCTCAGCCTTGGCTTGCGCTATCACTGCTTCACCAACTAAGTATGATGCCTTTGCCATGTACAGCTCACTGGGGCTCCCCGTTCCTCTCTGGATGCAAGCTGCGACGATTCGGCCAGAGACCGACATACCAGAAGAGAGTCTGCCAGATTCTCCCGACCTCGAACCAAGTACAAGCTCCGTTGCTCCTACCTCGAGCTCGACTGCATCTTCTGCAGAGGTCACGTCCAGTACTAGCTCGACGATAACTTCTTCAGAGATTACGTCCACTTCCAGCTCGATTGAGCCCCCAATTACAGGCCTACCCAGCTTGACAAGGACTGGAGGTATCACAACACCTTCCGGCAGTTCGTGCGCATCGACCACCACATTCTCCCAATGTGCTGGCTCCGGTGGCCAAGCGGCGTGCGTAGAAACTACGAGTTGTGCCTCTTGGGAAGCCACCAATACGCCAGAGCCCACTCCAGAACCCTCGACAACTTCAGCAGAGCCAGAGCCCGAACCTTCCTCCACTACCGAAGAAGCTCCATCAACACCAACTGTATCCGTCACTCCACTGGAAGTCTTCTCAACCGAATGCTGGGATGAAGCAGACTTCCCCGGCCACGCCGACATCCAAGGAAGCGATCAAGGTCGCATGGCAGAGTACTTTTGCGAAACTTGGAATCAAGTCGTCGATGGACAGCCAGATGTTGGTCCTGGAGAAATTACAGCAGATTATCGTCTTGACGGCTGGGGTGTGAGATACGATTTTGCAGTCGGGTGGATTGATGACTGTGTTACCACGGTCGATAGACAGGATGTTGCCTTTCCGGTGGGAGATGGAGGGAAGAGCTGTACAGATATTATGAAGGATAATTATTCGAAATGTAATAATGGGGGCGTGGGAGGGACGACTCAGGCGGGGTGCTTGGCGGTCACGTTTACTGGGGGGAGGTAGGAAGGTGCGGATAGGTAGTCTGATTTATGAGTTTGGATATTTGACTTGCCCCGCGCTGCTTCAGACATGCTCGTTGGCCCTAGAAGATATCTTTCTGATATTTCATCGCGGAGCTGTGGAAGACATCACGCTGGCCATGGAATTGCGGAACAGATTTACAATCGCTCTCTACTCACCATGTCGACTACTATTCCCACCTTTCCACCTCAACCATACGGCGTCAACTCCCCCCTCCAAGGCCTCTTCAACCCCTTCGCCGCCTCAGCATTAAACCTCCAAACCCCCACCGTCCTCTCCACATCCAACTTCTCCCCAACTTCACTCAGCAATTTCTCCGCCACAGGATTCCCCGTTTCTTTCTTAAAAAACAACGCTTCCCAATTCTCTTCTCCCGTCTCCGGTTTCTTCCGTAATTCTCTTTGCGCAGTTTCGAGTCTACTTTTTGCGTCTGCGACGCCTTGCATGTTACCTTGTCGGATCGCTTCGATGACGTGTTGCCAGGCTTTGCGGGATTCCCAGGGGTCTTGCTTTTCGAGGGGGAGGGTGCGAAATTCGGTGGCGTGTGCGGTGGAGACGTTGTAGGTTTCGAGGGTGGTGTTGGAGGAGTCTTTGATTGTGAAGGATTCGGACCAGTTGCCCTGTGATTTTTTTAAGCATACATGCGTGATTTTCATGGAAGCCGGAATGGGTAGAACGTTTGCTTACCTCTGCAACGTAGATTGGATTGCTGTGCTTCTTGTCGTCGGGGGCGTATACTGCCGCGTGGACGTGATTCTTTTCGCCACTCAGGCCAAGCAGGCGCTTTCCGCTGAAGTCGATGATTGCTCTGTAGCCTGTTGACGAGATGATGGAATGAGATCCTTGGAGTTCGGGGTAGGGACTTCCGGTTAAGATACCCTGCACTTTCACGTCGGGTAGAGGTATAAGGTAGTCTTCGTTGGGCTCGTCGAGGTGCAAGATTGCGTGGCCTATTTGGGTGATGTTGACTGTTCCGGTGAATCGAATGTCCTACTCATTCAGATTAGGACGACTATTGTTGAAGCAGCTGGAAAGTGTGTCGAGGGAAAGTCAGCTCACCTGCCGAGTATACCCTTCTGCGCGCACGCCATGCTTGTCATTCCACAGGTAGCAAGCAGTTACAGGAGGATGATGGCTGACTTGTTCCGAGATCAGATGCGTCTCATCGTCTTCGGGCCCACAGTCGCCAATGAAGACTTCGCCGAGGTAGGCATTCAGTGGCTTTTTGACGCCTTCATTCGGCTGTCGACCAGCATATTGCTGAGACTTGAGACTGGCCAGAAACCATTTCAGCACTGCAAGAATTCGTTTGGCCGGATCTTGTTCGTGAGCTGGTGCAGTAAAGAGCTCTGGCTGTTCGATCCAGTATCGTGGGAACTCTGTGGTAGATTTGTTGGCCAACACGAAAGGAGGAGCTGTTATCGTAGACAGGTCGCCTTTGATCGTCGCTATGGACTATTTGTGTGTCAGATGCTATGCTAGAATTCGGTATCATTGTCCGCGTACTGCTAAGAATTGTTTCAGGCTGCTTTGCTGCTCGCTGGTGTCGGCCATCTTTTCGAGATGTAGCAATTGGTCGTTCAGGCAATGTTCCAGTGATCACGGTCTCGGAATATATAGACCGTCACCTATGTGCGTAAGTATTCAACCGGGAGAAATGCACCGACTGTAGCTACTAGGCACCTGAGAACGCTGGCAAGCATGACGTAGTAGATCTATGCTGGGCCACCTTTTGTGTACGTGGACGCCGCCTGCATGCTCGATCAGTCTTGCCATGGCCACTTTCCGGGTATCGCCAAAGCGATGAGCCACACGCGATCGCTGAAATGGTTGGGATGGATGTTGCCGGCAGAGCAGCATGGAACCGTGATCATCCAACACGCGCCAAGACACGTGCTCGACGCGTGAGAAGTGCAATACACGTGTGTCTCCTCTCTCGCATCGTTTCCTTCTCCATCCCGAGGACGCAAAGCGACGACGCCGATGTCGCCAGCAATGCTGATGGTCGTGGTGGTCGTCGCCCTATCGAGGCCCTATCGGTGACGTGAAGCGACATTGGTCTTGGCGTGGGCTCTGCACAATGTGAGAGCTCACCACCTCGGGCTACAGTTGACTGCTTCAGCACACATCTTCAATCACTTCTCATCATGGCCAAATTGCTGAAGAAACCACTGAAGCTGGCGCTTGTGCAGCTCGCGACCGGAGCGGACAAGACGGCAAACCTCGCACGAGCTCGCTCGAAAGTCCTCGAAGCCAGCTCCAAAGGCGCCAACATTGTCGTCCTGCCCGAGTGTTTCAACAGCCCCTACGGAACGAAGCACTTTCCCAAATACGCCGAGACGCTGCTGCCATCGCCACCGACCAAGGAGCAAGCACCTTCCTTCCACGCCTTATCCGAGCTTGCGAAAGAGGCGAAGGCATACTTGGTGGGCGGCAGCATACCAGAATATTGGGAGGAGACAAAGAAATACTACAACACCTCCTTGACCTTCGATCCGAACGGCAAGCTGATCGGGACACACCGCAAGGTGCACCTGTTCGACATCGATATTCCAGGCAAGATCTCGTTCCACGAGAGCGAGGTGCTGTCACCGGGCAACAAGGTCACCCTGATCGATCTGCCCGATTACGGCAAAATTGCAGTCGCCATCTGCTATGATATCCGCTTCCCAGAGCTGGCCATGATTGCCGCGAGAAAGGACGCATTCTTGCTGCTGTACCCAGGCGCTTTCAATCTCACGACTGGCGCAATGCACTGGGAGCTTCAAGCGCGGGCGAGAGCCATGGACAATCAGGTCTATGTGGGACTCTGCAGTCCATCTCGCGATATGCAGGCTGAGTACAATGCTTGGGGTCATTCGATGGTCGTGAACCCGAACGCGTCTATTCAGTCGGAGCTGGACGAGAACGAGGGCATCACGTATGCTGATCTGGACAATGATACTATCGAGGAGTCGCGCAAAGGCATTCCCATCTACACGCAACGCCGGTTTGACGTGTACCCGGATGTCAGCGCTGGCAAAGTTCGGTTTGAAGAGTAGCAGTTACGCATGCAGCAGGGTTGGTGCACGAGAGCAAGTGCAGAGCAGCAGTAACGTCAGGTAGGAACTACGTCCGCGATTGCTTTGCACGCCGAAAGCTTCATCTCTCATCTTCCGCCCTCCACACTGCGCGATGGTGCACTCATTTCTCTACATCTCCTCACCCTCGCATGACATCTCCTAATCGAGTTCGATACACTGTTTGACGAGCAACCACTAACCCTCCGATGCTCGCCCGCTCCTATCTCCACGACCTCTAACGGCCTTGTCGCACGTCACATCACTCGAACCCTCTACGAACGTCCATGGAGTCAAGCGCTCCGTGAACAGTGCCGATCACTGAATCCGCGCGTACCCGAAGTGTAGCTGTTCTATCGCTTCCACCCTACCGACTATCCTCACAACTGGGCATCTGGACTGTCAAGACCAATGGCTGCAGTCGAAGGACAAATGCACAACGGGGCTACGCGCGCACCTCGACCTCCGTTAGCAGCGAGAAAGAGACTGCCATGGCTCGAGGCGGCCGGTATAGCTCCAGCACTACAACCTCAGCCTACTGCTTCCAGTCACGATACCCCGCAACCCCAGCCATCTCTCAGCAACACCGTCGAACCCTCGACCAAGTATGTTGCATCCAATATTCTCAGCGACGACCTTAGGTTCCGCCCGACAGGCTCGACACCAGAGATCCGTGATCAAAGGCGAACGCGAGACCCAAGATCCTACTCTCAGACTTCAGAGCGCCCTGCGGGACTAAGGTCTCGCCCAATCACAAAAGTAAAGCCAACGCCGGATCAGCGTGCGCTCTCATGCGCTTCATCCGAGTACAGCACCACTACGCCGAGTGATCGAGAAGCTCTTCCTGCTGGCTTCCCAAGAAAGGACCCGGCATCGTATGAGAAGCTCGTCAGGTCTCCTCACAGCCCCGACCCAGCTTTGAAGAAGCATGCGATCCGTATTGCAAGTCCAGCCACGGAAACAGTGAAAGCCCAGCCCGCACGACAACGCAAAGGAACAACGACAAGGAAGCCTCATCCGAGTCTGTACAGGAACGTAGCAGCTGTCTCTAGTGCTGGCATTGATGGCGCACAGCGAAAGCTACCTGGTGCCATATCGAATACCGCCTCAGGTGCTTTGAATTCCAGCGCGACGTTGCCCAAGCCCACCTCACAAGACCTTCCGTTGTCTTCAGTTCCCGCCACAACATCGTCACTGTATGCGCTTCCGCCACATCTAATGGCACCCTCGAGCTCTTCATCGCCGGAAAGCGACTACGCAATGCCCATGGGCATATCACGCAAGGCTGCTGCAATGCCAGAACGACAAAAACTTGCGGGCGCGAAGCCTAACCCTTCCGCTGACGCGGCGACAAGGCCAGCACAGCATACACTCGGAGCTGTACAACCCTCGCAAGTAGGGACAGGGGATCAAGGCGCCACGCGCGCTGTCACTGGCCTGCCTAATGTGCAAGAAGTGTCAATGCGCCCGCTTAGGCTTTCTCAGACCGAGTCGACGCGATCATCAGAAGAGGAGGGCAGATCGCCCTCTGCATCACCTGTAAGATGGAACACAGCTTCAGCTGACAGATCGCCCTTCGCGCACATCAACCCAGCCATGACAAAAGCGCGTTCGCGGAACTCCCAGCCTGCGCCAAAGGGGCCCACTAGGATATCTCGAGGCGGCGACGTCGAACAAGGCCACCGCACGGTCTCTACAGATGACTCGATCTCGAGAACACCTCCTCGATTATACCATCCACCCTCTGCTGATTCTATAGTCCGTGACTATGCCTACAAGGACCCAAAGATCCTGCGTCGCCATTCTACACATTCGCTAGAGCGTGCCAAGTATGGCGCGGCGGCGAGCTTCTACGGTGACCATGGAGAGTCGGTAGCAACGCAGCCGGGAATCCGACACAGCATCTGTACGACCCAGATTGAGGCGCCACTTCCTCCGCCTCCTGAATCCAAGTGGTGCTGCGGCCGACCAGGACCACAACGGAGAGTCCATCGAGCTCATGCTATGCACAACAGCGACACCACGGGATCTAAGGTGCCGAGCAGACCACTACGAAGGGCTCAGCCAGGCTTACAAAATGGATCTCGATCGGCAGAGCCGCTGCTTGCCGCTAATGACCAGACTCATTCAACCGCTGCCGCAAATCTGCCACCGGCGAGTGGCACAACAAGTGCGACGCTTCCCGCAGAGATATTCAAGCCTGCGCGCGTCCCAACCGTAAGCAGTGATGCGGAGGCAGTGTGAGTGACTTTTGCTTACTGCCAATTGACTTCGACTAATTCATGCCCAGTAACCTCAGCTTGAAGCATCCTCGGCTCAATCACATCAGTGTCAAGGAAGGCGAGGAGTATTATCTGAGAAGACACCACCGGCCCGAGCCAACAGCAAGAGAATGGAGTTTGACCCGGAAGCGGCTTACGTCTTTCATTGCTTGCCTGAACACCATATTTGTGGGACTGATCGCTGGAATCTACGTACGTGCCATGCTCTCCGGTTTTCTGCGCATGTGCTAATCTTCTCAAGGCCGGAGAAGTACCACGGATCCAGTACCAGCTTGACGATGAATCACATTGGGTCATATTTGGCAATATGCTGTAAGCGAAAATGATCTACGACTTTGATGTGGGTAATGCTAACCAGACTAGACTGTTTGCTGGACTGGGCTTGAGCACTCTCGTCGCATGGCCACTGCCATTACTCCATGGACGCCGCCCATACATACTGGTGGCTTTCGGCATCATGCTACCTCTCCAGATTCCACAGGCGATGGTTGTGCAGTATGCACATGGCTCAGGCTTGCTGTACAAGATCGGTCTTCTTCTTCCCCGTGGTCTGACTGGCCTGGCCCTCGGATTCGCCAATGTCAACTTCTTGCCGACACTGTGGGACCTATAGGGAGCGTCACTCATGTCTGAACGTCCACATCAAGAGATTGTTGCGCCTGATGATGTTCGAAGACAAGGCGGTGGTATTGGTGCTTGGCTGGGTCTTTGGACATTTTGCTTCGGAAGCTCACTTTCGATCGGATTCTTCGCTGGTGCCTGCATCATCTCGAAGCTTAACCCCAGCTGGGGATTTTGGATCAGCATCATGCTCCTGTCCTTCTTCCTGCTGGTCAACATGATCGCGCCGGAAACCCGAAAGGCTGAACATCGGAGGTCATTGTTTCAATTCTTTGAAGACAAAGAAGCTCGCCGAGTAAAGCACCGAATCGCACGCGGCGAGGTCAAACTACACATTTCGAACGATGGACCGAAGTATTGGTTTGAGGAGGTCTGGGCTGGCATTATCCTCACCAAACGCATGGTTCTCCAGCCAGGCTTCTTCGTGCTGATGTTGTACCTTGGCTGGATCCAAGCTCAGCTCACACTTGTCATCTTGGTAAGTTGTCAGACACACGCTACGAGTAGATTTGGAAGCTGACTCTTCACAGCTCCTTGGCGCCCTCCTCTCACGAGACTACGAATGGGCTTCACATTGGGTAGGACTGGCAGCCTTGTCTGTTCCGGTCGGCGCTGCTTTGGCGATGCCACTCACAAACGCCTCGACGTTCAGTCGAGCTCGCGTCAAGCCGCCCAGGACAGACAGCATGACATTTCAAGAGCCACGAGTGACTTGGACTTCACATCTACTTCGAAGGACAATCTTCACGCTGCTTCTACCTTTCGCAGGACTTGGATTCTGTCTCTGCAGCCCTGGCCCGCCTTTGCACTGGAGTGCTGCGGTGATCTTCGCTGGCCTGGTGGGCTTTCTCGCAGACCTGGGCACAGCGGAGTGCGTCGGCCTCATCATGGAAAGCTTCGATATGTGTGATTTGCAACCAGGAGTGAACACGCGACATCGCGTGCAGTCTATGTCCGCTCAAACTCGTCGTCGCCGTACTAATTACTCCTCTTTTCCCCGCGTCTGCGCTGGATGGTTCGCAGCACAATCTCTCGGCTTCTTCCTCGCTGCAGGAGCAACGGTTGCAGCAGGCAGAATCACCGACGACTTTGGCGCCCAGACTTCAATCTCGATTGTTGCGGCAATTTTACTGTGCGTCACAGTGTTGTTGCTCATTGTTCTGTGGCGATGGAAAGATGTGCAAGTCATTCCAAGTTTCACGTCAAGTACGAGAGGTGAAAGTAAAGAGTTTGGGGATCTGAGTCAGGCGGATCCGGAGTGGAAACCTGTCGTGATTGGACATCCTTCGGGCAAAATGAGAAGGATGAATTTATTGGAGATGGGAGCTTGGTCGCGGTGGACGGAGATACGGAAGTTGAATAAATTGGTTAAAGAGTGATATGAAAATGGTAAAGAAGGGAAGAGAAGCGAGTGGAAATTTTGTCTAGTAAACTTTTATTCATTCTTCTTCATGGTCCAGCAGGAAGCAGAGATCCGCAGTGTATTTTTCCACTCAAAAAATCAGCATGGTCCTGACATTGTGATGAATTGCAGAAGGCGGCCTCTCTCCATATGAGTTCTAAGTCCACACACTTTTCGGACACTCGTGGGAAGCGCCCCCATTTGGGTGCAAGTCCTTGAACATTGTCTGCAAAACCTTGGTCACCCACTCCACAGCTTTGCCTTTGTAAAAATATTTCGTGACAATGTAGATTGTCGTTTTGCCGCTTTGTCTCGTCTCGCAGTGCACACCCTTGACATCCTTTGGTGCGCCTTGGACCAATCTCATGAGCACGTCGCACTCGTCTTCCGGCTTGGGGAGATCGATCACGTAGCGGTCTTTCTTGTCGATGTTGTCTCGTGCTAATTCGCAGTGGATGTATTTTACTCCTGGTTCGTCCTTCCACTCCGGTGGTGGTCGGAAGAGATCTTGGAGATTTTGGAATCTCTCTGTCGAGTTTCGTCCCGGAGGCGGCGGTTGCGGGACTTCTTCGTCGCGTTTCGCATGCAGTGGACAAGAGAATCCATCTTTGACTTCGGGGTAGGTGAAATTCAGAAGTGTATTGATGAATTTGGCGTTCGTTTGATTTTGCTCCATGTTGAAGGCGATTTTTGTGACGTCGCAGTCGCCTTTGTCGCAGTGAAAGTCGTGAAAACCTCCGTCTTTGTAGCCTTTGAGCGTTTTGCATGTGTCTTTGTTGTGTTTTACTCCGACTTTGATATTCCATTTGGTGTCTGCGGCACTGCCGATTATTTCGCAGAATTGATTGTTGGGTGCTTTTGGAGAGAGATTGTCAGTGAGAAGGTAAACGATGATGGTTTTATTTTAGCTCAGGACGAATTTGCGAGGAGCAGGAGCGAGAGAAATCTATGTATCGACTTTTAACACTTGCCTTGGGCAGCATCACATCCACGCTTGATGTTCTTGATGCCTTTGTTGATCTTCTCGCTCTCAATATAGTTCTTAGGGATGTCGAATTTGACTTGAGGCCAGACTTTGGTTAGAGCATCGGTGACCATCTTGGTCTCCTTCTCATAGTGATCGAGAACGAAGTGGATCTTCGTCAAGCCGCAGCCATCTTTCTTGCAGCTGAAATGATATAGATCGGGTATTTCTTTCTGGAGTGCATCGAGTTTACCGCAGAGTTCGTTGCTGTGCGGGACGCCAATCTTGATACGCCACCAATCTCTATTGCCGCGACCTTCGACTTTGTTGATTTGAGTGTCCTTGGGCGTTGGCTTAAGACATTCGCGCTTGAAGAGTGCTGGGACATCTCGCTTCCAGTCTGTTGGGCACTCGAATTTGACTTCTGGCCACACAGAGCTGAGGTTGTCATTGATCCACTTGGCGTTCTTGTTGTTCAGTTTCATGCTGAAGTCGATCTTCGTCAAGCCGCAGCCATCTTTGCGACAGCGGAAATTGTCGATGCCAGAGTTGGTGCGTTGAAGTGCGTCGAGTTTGCCACAGAGTTCGTTGGTGTGCGGCTCGCCAATCTTGATGTGCCAGTATGGAGTCAATCCCTGGTTATCAGGCTTGCAGGACGAGGTATGAGCCGCCATTGGGACTTTACACTCGCGCTTGAAGATCTTTTCTTCGTAATCGAGGTCCCGTGGGCATGCGAACTTGACTTGTGGCCACACTTTGGCCAGGTTGTCATTTAGCCAGTCTACATTCTCGGGGCTGTACCCCATGCTGAGGCTGATTTTCGTTAAGCCGCAGCCGTCCTTTCGGCAGTGAAAGTTCTCTATTGCTGGCAGCTTCTTGCGCTGCAAAGCATCGAGTTTGCCACATAGTTCGTCACTGTGTGGAACTCCAATCTTGATGCTCGTAGGATTTCCCCAAGCTTTCGGTTTGATGCTACAGGTAGAGGTATCCACTGGTGTTGGGACCTTGCATTCCCGACGGTGGATGGACGCGGCGGAGCTGAGCTGAAATGAGCTCGCGCCAAGCAGGAGCGTGGTGAAGATTGAATTGAGGTGCATGCTGGGCTGCTGGTGTGTTGTGTGGTGATGGGTGTTTGCGTGAGAGCTAGGGTTGCCTTTGCTGGTTCCGCTTGCAGAATGGTAAAGACCTTGTTGATGATATGGAGAAGGGAAGGTCTCTGGGGTCGGAGACCAATGTGCCTGATATAGAGTCGTCGCCTCCAGTGACTGAGTACTCGAGGTGATTGAACGTGACTATGTCATTCATTGTCCCAAACACTCCGCGTTACTGTTCGAAGACAAGGGAAGACGAGTGACAAAGGCACGAGACAAAGATGTGAGACATTGGCCATTGATGGAGGACAAAGAGTGAAGGCCATACGCGCAGACAAAGACAAAATACTGCACAAGAGCTTCGTGCTATTGCCGTATCATTTCTGCTTCGCAGTCTTGGCATTCGCCAACCCCATCGCTTGGTCGATGCCACTCAATATCCGTAAGATCCTCTGAAGGGCGGCCGGAAGGACGAAGATCCACTCAACCCAGCGTGTGTAGAACGGCAAGCTGATCTCTCCGCTTTCACCAGCATCGATCTTCTGTACAATCTCCTTGGCTAATTCCACTGGCTCTACAACAGGCCCGAGGAAATGCGAGGGTGTATCGAGGTCCGCAAAGAGCCGTGTAGCTAGCTGTCCAGGTGTGACCAGTATCATTCGAATGTCCTCCGCGCCCTCAGGTGCGTCTGACGAGGTCAGCTCGCCTCGCAGGGAATTGTGCATGGCAATAAGTCCAGCTTTCGAAGCAGCGTAGTCAGACAAATGGCTGCCGCCTAACTTGCCAAGGACTGACGCCACAGTAACGATTGTGCCGCCAACTTCAGACTCCAGCATGCCTGGCAAGAAAGTGCGAATTGTGTTGAAGTGCGAGATGAGATTGACGTTCATTGTGCGTTGCACGTCCGCTGTCGTCAGTTCCCATGTCTTCTTTCTACTGACGATGCCAGCGTTGTTGATCAAGATGGTGGGCGCTCCGAGCTTGCAAATGATTAGCACAAAGCGATAGATCAGCAGGGCTGACACTCACTTCTTGCTTGATAGCCTCGCCAACCTTGGCAACTGCATCCGCATCGCCTATGTCGCATTCGTAGAAGTGAACGTCTCCAAGATCCTCGATGTCCTTATCTGGCTCGGCAATGTCGAGGATGGCCACACTTGCTCCCCTCATCCCATACATCTGGGCAATGATCTTGCCAAGACCGTTTGCACCTCCAGTGATGACAACCACTTCATGATCCCAGTCGACTGGTCTTGGAATACCGTATGCGACACGCTTATTGATGACCGACAACATCCAGAAGAGCGTAATCAGTCCTGCGTAAGCACATGCCGAGATGAATTCAACACTTTCGTACGGAGCCTGGAGCGATCGAAGACATAGCGGGACGAGCCACGCGACAAATGGGTGGAAGATGCTGTTGCTCAAGACGCGAGCGAACAGATCGATTGTGATGTTGTGATACCATTTGCGACTTGTGCCGCTCGTCACATGATTGGACATTGTGTGAGGTTTTGTGTCGACTCGTTGCAGATGTGGTAGAAGCAAGAGTGAAGTTGTGTAGGCAGCAAATAGAGTTTACAAGCGCTCGGCGAAACTTCGGCCGACTTGCTGCCTGCCTGCATTGCGGTGGGTGCAACTGCACCTACCACAGTCGCTCACTGCTGCACCTCACTAACATTGAGCTCCAAACTCGACTTGGTCTTGGATGTGTAAGTGGCTTTCGTGTACCTCAACTCAGCGCTCCTTCTCGCGCCAGCTGGAGCCATGTCCATCGCCGAATTCAGCAACGGTCCTGCACCACTCTTCATGATCTGGCGGGAGGTAGTCAACGAGGCATTAGTAGGAGAATGTCACTACTACAACATTACAGCTACTGCTACATACGCGCACCTATCCACGGAAGAACTGCGACTGCGAGATTACTCCGCATCAAGAACTCCCGTCTTCGCCCCTGATTCGTCGAAGGAAGCAGGCGAAGTCTTGAAGCTTACAGTCCGAGAATCAGCATTTGGAAGCGGCAAGTTTCAAGGCCCTGTTATCACGTTCGTAGTCGGCACGAAGGACGTGGAGACGTTCGCGATTCATCAACGTGTCGTCTCCGAACAGTCCGAATTCGTGCGCCTCGCTTTGCAGGGCAGCTGGCAGGAGGCCAAGACTCGCTCGATCCCCCTGCCGGATGATGATGCTAAGACCTTCGAAATCTATCAAGCTTGGCTTTACGACCGAAAGATCTACACAGATTGTTGGGTTGGCGGTTTCCCAAGCTTGGACAAAGAGCCTACACGGCTACTGAAAGCATGGGTGCTTGGCGACAAACTCCTGGACACGAACTTCAAAGACGCACTTATGGATGCCTTGATTGGCAGATTGAGTGATACAGACGCTTTCGCAGTATTTCGTTCGGCGACCAGTTTCATCTACACCAAAACGCCCGATGAGTCCGCACCTCGACGACTGTTGACAGATATCTACATTTATCATGGTGCCTCTTGGTGGGTGGACGAGTTGATGCACAGCGGACTGCAAGAAACCTACGCTGTGGACTTCCTGGGGGATCTCAGCAAGAAGCAGCTCATTCAGCGCAATCCATGCACCGTATCAGCAGCGGCATACATGGCCCCCAAGATCAGCTGCGCATACCACGATCACGAACCAGGCAAATGTTTCAGGGTATTAATTTTCTATTGGAGTTCCATTCTGCGCCATCCTTTACATGTCTGCTGACTACTCCAGGGCTCGTAACAACGAGAAACCATTGTGAAGACCCAGCTGAGATACGCTTCAGGCGGGTAGCAACCTGAGCCGCAGGACCGTGCAAAGCGACAACAGCATTCCGCAAGAAGCTCCTGCATTCCCAACAAAACTCATCGTGCATGATTACGCAACATCAAACAAAAAGCAAAAGGCACAAAAGTGTCTGGCTGACAATGCTCTTTTTCCAAGCCTGGTCAATGACAATGGTGCATCAGCAGACAGGAGGAGGCAGTGCAGACCAGTACTAGTAGGTCAATGTACAGGCAAAGGTCAAGAGTAGTTCTCCAGCATCAATGAAGTTGCCAAATTTGGTGAGTCGAACATCAATCCAAGTAAGTGCGACGGCTTACTGACGAGCGCGCAGTCCGAGAGCAGCAGCCCGTGAGGCCATGCTGCTTGCTGGCTGCTCGGTAGCCGCCTTCTTGGTGGATTACTTTTGCGAGATGGAACCTTGGGCAGGCGGACTGGTCGCAGTGGTGGACTCCTTCCCAACCATCTCATCGCTGCCAGCCTTGACGATGGTTCTCTTCTGAGCGCGTGCTGAGATGTTGGAAGCAGCCCTCTTGCGCGGGTTCGGGGTCTTCATGGAAGCCGGTATGGCAGCGGGTGTGGCAGCCGGTATGGGAGTCGGTACGGGAGCAAGACTGGCTGGCTCCTCTGTTGGCGGGTATGGGAGACTAGCATGTTCCGTAGTCGTGAAATCCTCATACTCATCGTCCGTCTCATATTCGGCGTCGTGGTCGCTTTCGCCATCGTCCTCATCATCCATCTCTGCTGCCATAATTCGCATGGTACCTTTGAGGCGACTCGGCTCAGCTTCGCCAAGGGCAATGGCGTTGTGGAGCTTGTCCCAGCTTTCCTGGTCCATGAAGACAAAGCCGTCTTTGACTGTCGCGTAGTTGAGATCGCTCTGCCCGACTTTACAACTTGGATGTTCGTCCCATTCGTGCCCTGCGCCGAGTGGACAGTTTTTCTTGGTATCGGCACCATTGTGGTGATGACTGCGAACATCTTGAGGATGGGCGAAGCCTTTGCCTGTGGAAATTGTTAGCATTGACAATTCGAGACACTATCGAGCTGAGTTACTAACCGCATGGACCATGGATGTATGGTCTTGTGGTGCGACTCATGAGGGCGCGACGGGTGGGATACACTGGACCCACATGCTGGACTTCAGTCGAATAGAGGTGGCCAATCTGGTGCTTCGGCTTGCCAAAGGACTTCGTGGTGCCCGCAGGCTTCGGTTTCTTCTTCGGAGAAACTTTGCTACCATGAGAACGCGGCTTGCGACCTTCTTGCGTTGGAGCACGAGTTCTGCCATCGGAAAGATTGGCAGATCTGGCGTAGACAGAAGACTTTGGACTGCGAGGTGGTGTGGCACGTACGAAACCTGCTGTGCCTGGCTCCGGTTCTGGTGCATCATCGGCCTCCTCACGAGCCATATCAGAGTCTTCAGAAGCCTTGAAAGCATTGAGAGGACGCTTCTTGCGCTTCACTGGTGGTGATACGTCTGGCGAGTCAAGCTTGTTTTCAGTAGGCACGGCGTTGGACACAGCAGCTTCGCCAAGCTCGCGGTCCAGCCTCGCGTTCAGCGAAGCCAGCGCTGCTTCATCCCAGCTGGAAGGAAGACACTTCGTGAACTCTGGCAACAGTTCTGGCATATCAGCACGGTGGAGTAGCTTGTAAGTGTTCCTGTAGAAATCCTGTTCGTCGAGCAAACCAGTCTTGTACAGATTTGCGTCTTTCAAGAATTGTTCCGAGGTGGCAGAGTCTTGAACATCGAGACGAGCTCGAAGAGAATTGAGTAAGTCCGAAACATGGTCCGCCGATGTTGCGTTGTCCTCGTCACTCTCGTTGGACTGTTGTTCGTCATGATCATGCTGCTCGATGTTCTCCAAGTCCAGGAAGTCCGCATAGGCGAAGACCGGCGTATGATCAGAGGATACAGGTTCTGGCGAGTTGGTGCGCTGCACGTCCTCAATGGTCGTGCCGTTCTCGTCTCCCACGTCCTGAGGCGAGGCCTCGAAGCTGGCAGTGGAAGGGTCGGCGATGGATGTTCCGTCTGCAGGAGTCGCAACCTCCTCCGCATTGGACTCCGGCGCCGGCGATGCCTTCTGAAGAACAGACGCTTCGGTGGGCATCTTCGCAAGGATCTCTGATGCCTCCGCTTCGGTAATGACAGATGGTCTCAACTTGTGCGTGCATTTCTTGTGTCGGGCCCTACAGTCAGCACAGCGCTGAAAAGCTGGTGCCGCTGCCCCCTTCTTCTTCTTCTTTCTATTCTTTGACTTGGATCTCTTCTTGCTCTGCTCTGGGCTCTTAGGTGGAACGTACGCATCTTCCTCGGACTTCTGTGAGTCGACCTCAGCGTCTGAACCGGCTCCATCACCTATGGAGTGTATATCCTTGTCATCTGCATATTGTGACACTTGCGATAGAGATGAGCGAGGAACTGTTCTTGCTTTACTAGGCGGTGGCATGCCATCTGACGAGCGGCGGGCAGCAGGCTCGCTCTCACTGGCCACTCTGCCCGCTGTATGAGCTGTGCGCATCCTCGGATCGACATCGGCATTGTCGAACACGAACGAGCTCGGTGGTGTCAGGTAAGGTACAGACAGCTGCGGCGGTTGGACAGCGCGATATACCTCTTCGCCACCGACGACTGATGCGCGACCATCATGCGGCCAATGTGACTGGCGATGGTCAAGGTATGCCATCGATTGAGTCTCAGCAGGATACAGGACTCCATACTGGCTGCGAGATCCGGAACGCTCGCCATGCCAGTTGTATGGCACAGGCTCGTAGTTGTGAAGGCGTTGTTGCAGAAATTGCTCGTGTCCGATCTGCGGGCCGGCAGGCTGTTGACTCTGTCCGTATGTGAAGTGTTGCGGAGCGGGATAGTACCCAGCAGCCTCGAACTGAGAGGCATGACTGACTGCTTGAGCGCGCTGAGTGTTGTGAGGGCTGGCGGCAAAGGCGCCACTGGCGAGCGGGTTGGCGACGAAACCGTGACGCGCTGAGGCCGATTGAATATTTCTTTGCGGATTGGCATGACCGTGTGGAAGGACTTCGTGCCGGGCCTCACCATGTCCCTGCCAGTCATAGCTCGCCAGGCCGCGTGAAGGGTAGGGTGGCAATTGTTGATGCGGCTGAACAGGTGGTGCTGGCAAGGCCGGTTCATTGCCCAGGAAGTTGCCATTACGCATGCCTTGCGGCAGCCCGTGTTGATGGTACAGGTTGGGCGGGGCCGCGTATGGGTAGTGCTGGGCTTGAGGAGTCACGCCGCGCTGGTCCATGAACGGCTGCGCGCCTGGCAGAAAGCGCGGTGTCGAGTCCGCCATGCTGACGGTGCGGTGCGGGCGCGACGAATAGAGGCGATCTGGCAGTTCGTCCACGGTGTGACCGCCGACGACATTACCGTCGCTGGGAGGTGATTAGCGCGTCTTCATTTGAGTGATCCTTGGGGACGTACCGGTCGTAGTCGAGAACCATCGGCGCCATGTTCGGTGGTTTTGTTGTTGATGTGCCAAAACAGCGCCGGAACGCGAGAAACTTCCAGTGCGAAGAACGAAACGACCGCGCCAACGCGGCAGTGGGAGCTCGCACGCGCTTCAGCAACAAACATGCACTTTTCATGCAGCTTGGCGTTGGCCGTTTGATACGCGAGCGGGAGGCTGCTGGGCGGTTCTGTTGACTTCACTTCTTGTCTCACTACTGTGACCTGACTATGCGCCCATCGAGGAATGGCGTCCTGCCTTGGCCGTGATCGTATAGGTAGACTGCTTCACTCACACTGCTTCTCGTGCGCCAGTCAGGATCTGCCGCTCCGAACAGCAAAAGATCTGCCTTGTCTCCTGGTTTAAGAGCAAGACTGGCGTCTCCAGTGTCATGTCTACCGAAGCCTATTGCCGCTCTTGCTCTTGTACTGACACATTCGTACAGGATCTCAGTGTCTCGCCTCGTGCCTGCTTGGTAGATGCCAACGCCTTGACAAGCTAAACCCAATGGATCGCAGGTCCCCTGAGGCGTGAAAGCATTGCCGATATTGTTGACACCGATACAAGCATTGAGATCATATTCCTTAATCAGCCGAGGGACGTCGAGTGTTCCGCGGATTTCCGGTTGCTTGCCAGTACGCATCATGAACAGGTCGCTGGTTGGCAGTCCTACAAAGGAGATCGGAAGTTGTGCATCTTTGATCATCTGCGCAAGCTTCTTCCATTCAGTCTCGCTGAAGAGAGTCAGGCGAGTGCAGTGCCCAAGCACTATGGTGGCGTTGCTCGTCCGGTCTTTCCAACATTTCTCCTTCAAAGTCTGCACCACAAACCATACAAGAGCCTCGACATCCTGGTCCAGGTTGTAGTCAAGATGGAAGTCAAGGTGGGCGTTATGCTCAATACTCAAGTCTATCATCCATTCCACGTTGCGCTGCATTTTCTCCCTGTCACTCTCAACATATGGTGTGCTGCCGATCACGGTCAACCCCGACCTGGCGATTGCTTGGCGCATCAAATCTCGGATCACGGTTCCTCCTTCATCTCCCGTCGATGGAGAGAACAGAGGCAGCTGTGCAAATGCACATATCTGTATGTTACAGACGGCTTCCTCAGCGGCTCGTTTCTGCAGCTGAATGCCAGCGTCCAAGCATTTAAGATGTACACCAGCGTCCACTTCGACGAATGCTCGCATGTGAGTGACGCCAGCAGCTACACTCTCGTCTACGAGCCGTTGGCCTCGCTCGAGAAGATCATCGTTCTCGAATTGAGCCTTTGCTTTGCCAGTAAGGTCCATGGCTTCTTGAAAGTCTCCTTTCTCTACTTGAAGATATGCATACTTTGGGTGGGATAACAAGTACGCCTTGTCGATGTGTATATGTGGATGACAGAGGGAAGGAGCAAGCAATGCGCCTTTGCCATCAACGGAGTTCGCCTGTGGAGCGTCATCTTGGTGGACTGTGACATCGCGAAGGCATCCATCAGAGAGGTGAACGTCCCATCGGGTTCCTCTTTCTGCGTCCGGCAAGGAGACGTTGCTCAGGATGTCGATGCGACTCTCTCGCTCGCCAGTCTTCTTTTCGGTGCTGCCGAACTGAATCTTGGCCATCTCAGAGTCGATGTCGATGCCATGCTGGCGTAGGAACTCGCCTGCCATGATGCCTTGCTTGTGCTGCGGTTACTGCCTGTAATTAGATAAGTTGAGGCTGATGAGGCAGATGGGACAGATAGGACAGGACAGGAATTAAATGTGGATATCTCTACTCATCATCGACCGCTACTCGCGGCTTGCTTCTTGCTTCTTGCAGCACTAGTCGATGCATCAGTACGGCATCGAGTGAGTAGCACACGAGATGCGAACGAGGACCGTCTACCACGATAGATCCTGCTGCCCTCGTTGCGGACTGGATGAAGTGAGGATGGAGGAAAGAGACGCGTGAGAATGGAGGTGGTCGACGTGCCCCTCCACTCGGACCCAGTCCTGTGGTGTCTCGCCTCCCCCAGCAAGTCACGTCTCCTGCTGCATTGCATCTGTCTCCCACGCGTCAAGCTCGCCGACACTCGACACTTTTCCATCATCACCGTCGCTCGTCCATCGACCCCAGGGTTCCGCGATCATCGAGGCTGAAAGCCAGCTCGCCTTGGCAGATCGGCGAAAATGCAGGCCAACTACCGGTATAATCGCAGTCCGCAGCAGGCGAGACGAGGGCCTGGTAAGCAAACTCTACACTTTCCCACCCTCGCGCATCTGCCTGCCGCAGTGCGCTCGTGCTACGCGCGAAAGGAATACGATCATGGAACAGGCGCGCGCGCATCGTCGCAAGATTAGCTTTGCTGACCTCGAGCGCACCTGGCGCAATGCAGGTCCTATGGTCGCACCACCACAAGCACATCCGCAGCAGCAGCAGATGACCCAAGCGCAACTACAGCAGCAACATCTCGAAGCGCTTCGTCGCCAGGATCTTGCGCGACGGCAGGCGAGGAAACCGACCGACCGCGAAATTCCCGACGAAGTCAGCGAGGCCGTGGTTGGAGATGGCGTGGAGCGCTACAAGAAGCTGCGCGATGCTGAGAAGAGGCTGGATGCGATCATGATGCGCAAGCGACTAGACATCAGCGACAATCTGCAGAGACGATGGACGCGCCGGGAAGGTACGATACGTATCTGGATCTCCAATACAGCCGAGGGACAGCCGTGGCAGGTAATGGAGGAGGGCAACGCGAACGAAGATGGCATGTTCGAGTTGGGAGAGAATCAGGCGACCTTCAAATTGAAGATCGAGGGCCGATTGAAGGAAGACCCGGACGAGGACGAGGCAGACAAGCCACCCGCTGGGCACCGACCCCGGCTGAGCACATTCTTCAAAGCCATCACTATCGACTTCGATCGCAATCCGAACTTGAATCCAGACGGCTACAGCCAGATCGAATGGCGCAAGAAGCAAATGCCTCCTGGCCAGCCGCTTGATCCTACCGATCGTGAGAACAATTTCGACCAGATAGAGTTCACGCGCAAAGCCGATGAGAACATCAATATCACCATCAATTTGACGCGCGATGAGAAGAGTGAGCGCTACAAGCTGAGTCCTGAGCTCGCTGAGATCTTGGACACGGATGAAGAAGATCGCGCTGGAGCTGTGCAAGGCATTTGGGAATACTGTCGTGCGATGGGACTGCAGGAGGATGATGATAAGAGAAAAATTATCTGCGATGCGGCGTTGCAAAAGGTACGACTATCCGGGTATACTGCACACAATTTACTAATCATAATCCAGATCTTTAAGCAAGAGACTGTGTACTTCCCGTATGTGCCGGATCTTCTGTTGCACCACATGCAGCCACTGCCGCCGATCCAGCTCAAGTACACCATCC
Source organism: Cercospora sesami (assembly GCA_013365235.1). Lineage (NCBI taxonomy): Eukaryota > Fungi > Ascomycota > Dothideomycetes > Mycosphaerellales > Mycosphaerellaceae > Cercospora > Cercospora sesami. The sequence goes on from JAASLG010001398.1 coordinate 29,741, forward strand.
GAGTGGACAAGCCATACATCACCGGCACCAAAGACCCCAACTCACCTTCTGCCTTCCTTCAGGATGAGGACAGCGAGCCTAAACCCAACCTGAAACCATGTCCGCCGACAGTCTACGACATCCGTGTGCCACTGCCGAACCCACTGGGACACCAACTCACGCGCTTCCACACGTCAAAGACACACCTTAACGATTTGCAGAGTATTGTCAAGATTGACGATGATCTCGCATTGCTCGTACAGAAGATTCACCAGACTAATGCCAAGCGCAAGTTCTACAACAATCTGGCCAAGGACCCAACATCATTCGTTAAGCGATGGATTAGTAGCCAGCAACGCGACCTGGAGGTGATTTTGGCCGAAGCCACTCGCGGCGGAGGCGAAGACGCAACCAACGAAGAGTTCCGCCGCGGTGGCAGAGACGGTGTCTGGGGCTCTGAACTGGCACGCGAGAGCGTCGGTCTGTGGCTCGCTCGCAACCAAAAGGCATCGTAGAGTGATGCTGCAGGTTTTCTTAACACAACATCTGTACCTGTTACGGCTTCAGCCCAACATCCGACGAACTTTGCGGCCGCTCCACCAACGCAGGGCATGCACAAACCGAGCGTGCCCGCAGGACCGGCAACGCAAACGCCCACAACATTGGATTATCCTCTATCGACGGGAACCTTGGCACACGCGGATAGATTCCGTCACTATATACCAGCAGAGGCACGGCTTCAACCCACTCCCTCGCCGTCATATCACCTTCCAGCGTCATACCAGAGACAGGCTGGAGTGCCTGCATGGGGCGGCACTCTATCTGGCGAGTCGAATCATTCCTCTACCCCACGTATGCCATTGCCAGGCTATCTTGACTACAACGGCACACCGAATCGACTCCAGACTCCAGCATTGCCCAGGTCGAACACAGCACCCATGACATTGAATTCCATGACTTCAACATAGAATCAGGAAGTCCCGAGAGAGGATTCTCGAATGACACCACAGCAGGATGCTTCGAAGGAGGATGATCCTTCAGAAGCACAGCAGCAAGTTGAGCTGCGTCGCTGCGGCCACTGCAGAAAGGCCAAGCCGCATTCCGAATTCTATATCAAGGCCCGCCGCGGGGACATGTATAAGCTGTGCAAACCATGTTGCGATGGGGGGAGAGTGAACACCGCCAGATATAGACAGAAAGCGCTGGAGGAGAGGATGACGGGTGGGGAATAATTGCTAGATCATGTGCCAATGTGGTGCTTTGAAGTGGCTGCGTTGACTGGAGTGTCTCCTAGTCCATATAGACTTCTTGTACTGCCAGTCCGTCCATTGACGGTTTTGGGGCCTTCTTTTGCACCTCCAAAAGCAGTAGGCATCTTCAAATTTAAGTGAATTCAGAACACCGATTGGAAAAACTGGTATTTGGCATGTCCTTGGTATCACATTATTTGATCCGAAACGCCTCTTTGCCCGCCATGCACATTCCATCAAGCACAAGCCAATGACTATCACAACAATCTTATCTCGAACACATGTCCTTCCCCATCTTCCTCCTTCTCCCTCCTCATCCTTCAACCATCCACAATCCCCTCGCCGATCCATTCTACGCAGCACCTCCATGCGCAGCCATATACTGCGCAAAAGCCGTCGGACTCCTCGTCTGCATGAAAACCGTCCCCGGACCGGAGAATTTACAAACCAGACCCTCACCAGCACTCATGTTACTGATAATTCCTCCGCTCGCGACTCGTTCCATGACGTAGCTGCAATTCCACGCGACGAGGTGGCCGTTGTCGATGATGTATTTTTCGCCTTCGCGGAGCTGAAACACATAAATCGTTAGTCACGTATAAAGTAGTAATGGAGAGAAGGGGGTATGCTTACGTCTTTCCGTATAATCGCACCCATACTCTCAATCCAACAAATCCCCGTCCCACCCATTTTGTATACAAAAAGTCCTTCTCCCGAAAAGAACGCTTTACTTAATGCTTGTGAGACGTAGTCTTTAGTAACACCCTGCGTACAAGCCAAAAACGCATCTTTCCCCAACATCCACGTCTCTCCATTCCCGGTTAATCGAATATTCGTGATATCTCCCAACGAAGCAGGACCCAACAATAATTCTCCAGGACCAGTGAATGTCGAATGGGACATGTGCCCGCGAGCGAGGAGCTTTTTCATACTGAATTGGACGTTTCCTTTGACGGTTATGGTGGGGGACATGGCGATCATGGCGCCGGGTTTGACTTGGATCGGGCAGCCCATGGCGAGTTGGATGGTGACGATGGTGTTGGTGTCGCGGTGGGAGATGCGGTAGCTGCCGCCGTTGAAGGTTCCCACGTCGTCGATTGTGGCAGCTGCGCCTTGAAATTGGCCTGGTGGGGGTGCGCCGCCTGGTACGGTGGATTGGCGGTTGAAGGAGGTCTGGCGGGGACTGGCGAGGGGGGCGATTTGTGGTTCGGGCTCTTTTTGAGATTCGGCGGGGGGGCCGGGGTAATATGGGAGGGACTTTTCGTTCGATTGAGTGAGCTGTGGACTCTCTCGTTGCGGTTGTGGAGAGACCGGGGACACGGCAGGTGGTGGTGCGAAGGATGGAGGTGGAGCGAAGTGTTGTTGCTGCTGCTGAGGCGGTGGAGGGTAATGTGTCTCGTTCGATGACGGAGGAGGAGCGAAGTGTTGCTGCTGTTGACCTGGAAGGTCATGTTAGTGACTTGCAGAAGTATGAACTTTACCAACTGTCTCACCTGTGGACTCGCCGCCAGGAGGAGGGGCTTCATCTTCACGTTAGCTGGTGCAACGGCTTTCGTTGCTGGATGAAAGGCACAGCGTACGAGGGAAGTATGTTTGTCCTGACGCCATTCTTGCTTCTGTTGCCTGTCTTGACGCGTCTTTGTATTCTTTGCTCTCTGCAGCTCTTTCTCTTGTCTGTCACTGCGTGCTTGGTCTTGCTCGCCAGAAGCTGTGGTATCGTCGTTCTGCGTGGATGCCGGGATCGTGGTATGCTTCGGGAAGCTGATGCGAGCTGTCTGGTAGTAGGAACAGAGATGAGGTGTAAGACAGAAAGGATCTCGACAGCATTAACCTACTCTTGAGCAGCCGCAGCACACCTTGGCCGCAAGCTCGCGGCCTGTGTGTTGCTGCAGTGCTACAGCTGCTCAGAGCTCCCATTGGATGTCTCCACTCATGCAGGGCGCTTAGAGGAGTCCGCTGACGCCAGAATCATGGAAGCGGCGCTTACAGCAGCACATTTCAGTCTGCTGCCGCTTCTGTCCTGCTCGAGCGCAAAGAGTCGTTTGGCAGCTCCTGTCCAGATGAATAGCGCCAGCAGAGGATGTGTCGAGTGCCGTACCGGGCATGCATTCCCGCAGGCACGGAAGAGCCAAGCATCGCTACCGCTGCTGCCATTCAACCACGCCATCTGCATCATCGTCGAATCTGATGCGGCAATCCTGGTGAGCATGCTCGTCGTCGACAGTACGTGTGGCAGAGGACATGCTGCATGCTGCAGTGTTCGTGTCATGTGGAGTATGGCTCGTGCATCGGCGTAGTAAGCATCGTCAGTGACCACGGAGTTCCATGGAGAAGACGAATGCCGACACGACACGATACGACAATGTCGCCAAGCGATACTCATCCTCGCACGCTGCTCTCTGCTACTTGCTTGCACTCGACAAGCTCGCCGAAACATTGCATAGCGCTATGCTGAGATCTCCCGCTACTGGCATTGACGATGACGGCGCGCATACCGACGCACTTCTCGTCTGCACAGCCTGGCTTGCTGGTCGGAGTCATATGCTGACTTTCATCAGCAACCAATCACGGCGCAGAATTGGCGGCGTAGGATTGGCGGCGCACCCTTTGGGACACCGCACTTCGACTTCTGCGGAGGCTGAGGCACGCGGCCGCCAGCGCTCCGTAGCATGCCTGGCTGCTTCTTCAATGCCGCTTTCCTCGTCCTGAGGTTTAGATTTCTCTACACACTCCCCAGGTGAGAGGAACATCCCCCGTCAAGTCCCCCACGACACCACGACGACGTTGAGGCGGCCTCGAAAGCTGAACTCCGTCTCGCGAGTCGCCAGCCCGTCGGCACCACCCCATACCACCCACTGCCGCCGCGACAGCCACTGCACCACCGCGACCACCGGAAAATAATCAACATTCAATCTCATATCCAGCAAGTTGTAGCACCAAATCCCTTCCTCATGGCGCTGCCAACCGACACCCCATTCGACGTCACCCCAACCTATGTCGTCTACCGCGACCTCCAGCCAGGAGAGCCCTTCGACCCCACCTCGGCTCTGCTCTTCTTCCCTCCAAAAGGCTCGGATGAACTCTTCGATGCCCTGCGGATCGCCTTCCCGCATCTCAAGACCCATTCCGAGCGCATGCGCGATGCCATCATCCAGTTCCTGCTCGACGAGCGCCAAGACGAGCAGCTCCAGGCTTCCCCGGCCATGACCATGGACACTGCCCCAACCTGGCCTTCCATGTCGTCTTCTGGCTCTGCCTCTGTATTCAGCAGCCCAGATCTCCTTGACTTGCCCACCCCAACTTCGTTCGCGAACTCTCCTCAGGCACAGACCCCACAGCTTGCGCGCCAACCTTCTGCGGCAACTTCGAGCAAAACCACTCCACCATCACTCGAGCAGATGACTGGAGTCTTCAGCTTGTCTGCTGAAGCACAGCCAAAGCAGAGAGTGCGCCGGAAAATGACCGATGCGGAGAAGGCAGAGTACCGCAAACGCCGAATCGTCAAGGCCTGCGACAAGTGCGCCAAGAGGAAGCGCAAGTGCCCTCACAACCAGTCACAGATGGAAGAAATCTCAACTGCGAAGTCCGTCGCAAAGATTGCGAAGCCAGTATCGCACAAATCGAGCAAGCCTGCGCAGCAGACTACCGATAAACTCAACATGGCCGCTGCGAATCAATTCGCGGCCGCTGAGGGCTTCGATTTCACCACTGATCTGGACATGAGCTCTTTCCAGACATTCGACGACTTCCCAATGTTCGACGATTCCTTTACTCCAGAATTCACTGTCGACAATCTGCTACATTTCGAGCAGCCTGGACCACACTTCCAGCCACATGACTATTTCTCGCCCATCCTGGCACAATCAGAACACCGATCTTCTGGTGGCATAGAACACTCGAGTTCCACTCACTTCCAGCCTCAGAGTCCGCCGCAGCAGGTTCCTGGTGGCACGGGAGAATTTGGACAATTCGTTGCAGAATTGAGTCCTGGGCAGAATAGTAGGCACAGGCCTTCACACCCTGGCTCACAACAACAACCACGCCGCTTGAGCATGCGGGTCTCTCACGGGGCTGAAGCTCAAAACACCATCTTGCTTGAAATAGGCCAAAATCACAAGGGTATACCACAGCAAGATGAAGAACGAGACGCCAATCACAACAACGGAGGATTTGGCACAATGCGTGAAAGTGTACGATCTGGTCAGCAGGACACGCAGCCGACGCACACTTCACATGTCCACAAAGCCGCTGGTCGTGAACTGTACCGCTTGGCAGAAGCGAATGCAGCACTCGAGGCACCACGCTTGAAACCACCGACGCTGGCGCAGACGACATTGAGGCTGACAGGCACAATGAGAGCCCTTCGAGCATTCGCCAATCTGGCTGGCTTGCAAGGCGGTCAGCAGTCACAACGCTCGGCAGTCTCCATACAACATGCGGCTACTGTGCTGAGAAATGCCAGTGAGCACCAGCTTGGTATAGGCGCTGGCAGTCCGGAGCTTTATGCTGCATCTAGTCTGCAGACCAACCGGCACGCGATTGCGACGAATCGCGAAGGACTAGAGCGACGCCCACCCTCTCGCGCTGTTGCCCCAGAGCTCAGATTACAGACATCTACCTCCGTGTCTCAATCGGGCGGAATCCGCATCGGGTCCGCAGCTCTACCCCAAGGAAGGCCCCATGCGTCGTATTCCACGCAAAGCAACGCGACTACATTGCTTCCCTCGTCAAACCAAAAGTCGCACGAGATTCACCACTCGCTCGCGATTTCGTTGCCCGCGATTTCGCAAGCAAGTGGCCAGGCCAGCACAACCAGCAAGCCTGTACTACAATTACAAGGCAGAACGCAGCCGTCACTTGGCCAAGAAATTGCGAATCTCGGCAGCATGTCAACAGAGCTGTACATGCTCCGTCGCCGTCCCCGCAAATCTGGAACGAATCAGAACCACCGCCATACTTCCACCGCCGTCAACAACGAGAATGCGCCTCTCGCAGCTCACGCCGACGGCGGTGCGTACCCAAGGCTTCAACCCAGAGACTCTCACGCTGCTGCAAACAACTCCGGCCGAACACCTTCCATCGCCGCCACCCCCGCCTACATCGTCGGTACGTCGTCTACCACTTCGACCGAAATTGCGAGAGCGAGTGACCACATGCGCTACCGTGATCACCACGGTAGAACGGACCTACATGGCAGAGCAGCAGAGACCAAGATCCCGCAGGGAGACCGACTGCGTGATTACTTCAAAGTCAAGGATCATCTTGGCCGCACCTTCACTGCCACCGCGATCATGCTGCTTGTGGGAATTTCTCTCGCCAGTGCTTTGCTTTCTGCTGGCGCTTTTCTCACGCCTGCTCTCGCCTGTTTCGCCGCCTACTCATTCTGCCTCTCGTCTGAGATGACAGAAACGCGGACGCGGTTCCCAAGTGCTGTGCGCAGAGTGATGGAACCTCGCTCCCACGAAAGCAAGGAGATCGACAATCAAGTCGCTTTGACGCAGAATCAAATTCTGGCAAAGTGGTTGTTATACCCCTTGGCTCATGCACCGTTGCGATTGGCTACTCTGGTCTAACAGGGAATGAAAGAGAAGATGGGATTTCTGGCGTTTGTGAAAAGTGTTTGTGCGATTATGTTGCGTTTTAGCGGCTGGACCTCGCCTTCCGCGTTAGATGCGCACCAGGCTTGAGTGGTCCTTTCGTCTTTCCATAGCAGTCTTTCTATTACTTGGTCGTCTCGATCAAACTTTGAACTTTACATAGATTACAATCCCAGCACCGAGAATGACGGGCTGCTCAAAAGACATATATATCTCCGCCTTTCATTCCCTCTCTCACTTCTCGGTCGTCATGTACCTACTCTCTGTGTTTACACAGCACGTGCTTACCTTCTCCTTCCTATCTTGAAGATTGTGTTCCATTGCTTCATCACTGCATGACATGCTCCGCTGCTGTGTACTTTCGCTTCGACGTATGAGTGATGCGAGCCAAGCACGACGCGAAGCGGAAGAAAGTCTTGGAGTTTGATGACAAGATTCACAAGAGACACAAGATCATAAGCGGTAAGCAAGGATGCCATCGTAGCGAAGCACACAAGCACCCAAGAAAATTCTTGGTGTTTTCTTCTCGTGCTTTTCTTGTACAGTTGCATGTCGGAGGACCTTGAATGAGCTGGGCGTGAGATCATAAAAATATCGGATGGAGAAGGAATACAACCCAAGTAAGTCATGGAAGAACTTTTTTTCATATACAGTAAAAAACTCGCTGGTGATACAATCTGTTCTATCATCCTTTTCTCATCATCACAGAAAACTCCATTGTATGATGACAACAACGCAAATTAGTTAACCTTATTGTATCCCGGAGTATTCAGGAGAATTCCCATGGTGAGACCACCGATCAGACCAGCTGTGTACGAAAATTGGTTAGCAGATGTTTCGTATCTGGTTCATAGGACGAAAAGGTGAAACTTACCGATCGGAATAGTCATAACCCAAGAAAAGAACAAAAGTCCCACACGTTGCCAATTCACCGCCTTGAAAGTTCCATTGCATAACCCGACACCGACAGTGGCACCTGTAATGCACATCGAAGTCGAAACGGGGAGTTTGTATTGCGAGAAAATGAGGATGGTGATTGCTGCGCCCATTTCCATGGAAGAGCCTCGGGAGGGGGAGTGGTATGTGATCCTGCGCGAAAACAACATAGTTAGCAACCTTTTCTTCCTTTTCTTTTTTTTTCCCGCATTTCTGTGTGCAGGGGAAGGACTTACTTGTTACCCATCACACGCATAATATTGTATCCGTAGGTGATGAAACCGATACAGATAGTAAGAGCAATAACAGCAATCTGCCAAAGCGGCACATCAGCTTTCGCGCCGACCGTCTCCCCCGTATTCCAAGCCGAATACATCGCCGCCCAAACACCGACAGCGTTTCCGACATCGTTAGCTCCATGTGCGAAAGATGCGGTGCAAGCTGTGATAATTTGGACAAAAGAGTACAAATATTCGACTTCGTTGGTGTATTTGGGGGCATGGTTGTAGACGCGGTCCATGCGTTTTCCTTCGGGGGTTCCGAGGATTCCGAGCTGTGCGGCGTGGATGTCGTAGTAGAGGCCGTAGGTGAAGGCGACGATGACCATGGCGGGGAGGCGGTTGGCGAGGGCTTTCATGTTGTGGAGTTCGTAGATGGAGCCGGCGCCTGGAGGGTTGTTGTGGAGGCGGCGCTGTTACAATGTCAGTGTTTGGCTTCTCATGATGCGGATTAGTTTCTGGCTTACCATTGCCCAACCTAGAGGTCCTTTCTTTGTTCGGAGCGTGGCGTGGTGCTTCCTTCGTGCTTCGATGAGTTGCTGCTTGTAGATTTCCTGTGCTTGCTGAGGTGTTGGCTCCAGAGCCTCGAGGGCAACGCCCTTCGTGGCGGCTTGTCGCTGGTGAGGCTCGATGCTGTCAGTAGATGCTCCACTGGTAGTGACACCGTTCTTCTCGACCAAGGTCTCGGCAGTGAAGTTGTCTTCGTTGTCGCTCTCGCTCTTCTTCTGCTGGCTTGGTGGGGCAACCTCGCCATCGTGTTGGAGGACCGCGTAGTTTGGCACCTTGGCCTCTACTGCATCGGGTGGAGCCTCGCGCCAGAAAAGAGCTGGTCCCTTGAAGATGTCGATGAGGCGCAGAGTGTAGTCCTTCTTCACGACCTTGCAGTGGGTGTATGGCACGAAGAACAGAGCAGAGAGGAGGCACAGAGCGAAACCAGCACCGAGAGTGACACCGGCGATCCAGCTGTCAGAAAGTTAGCGAAATGTTAAGCTGGCGGCTTCGTGAATCAGCGACTTACTAGGCAGGCTTGTCTGTAAGACCAAGACGAGGAGAACCCTTGTAGACGATGGACAGCGTGCAAACGGTACCCGCGATCAAGAAGAAGAACGGCGAGGACCAGACAGCCCATGGAACCGGGTTCGTGCGGACGTGGACGAGGTACTTGATCAAGCTGAAAATGATAGCGCCAAAGATTCCAGAGGCGACTGGTGCCATGACCAGACCAGCGAAAATGGCACCAAGTCCAGAGCCGCCGCTCCAGCCCCACTGTTCTGGGTGTCAGTTGACTCCTCTGCCTTGTTCCTAGTTCAGACTACATACCTGAACATCGCTGGCTCCAACAGCTGCGACACCAACACCAGCAATCGAAGACACGAGCGAGTAGGTGGAAGAAACGTGAGCCGAGTGTCGGGTACACCACATGACCCATGTAGCAGCACCGGCGGCCGCACAAGCGAATGCGAGTAATTGCACTCCAGCGTTTCCTTGGAAGGCCTCGATTGGAATAATACCGTTCTTGATCGTGGAAGCAGTTCGGGCACCGACAGCCAAGGCACCGGTCATTTCGAATATCAGACACAGAACCATGGCCTGTTGGTATGTGACGGAGCGGGACGAGACACTCGTGGCCCAGGCGTTGGCGACATCGTTGGCACCATTGTTGTACGCCTCAAGCAACGCGAAGAACGTGCCGATGGCAAAGATGTAGGTGTACTCCTGTACACAGTGTCAGATCACTAAAACCCCTCCTGAACGCCAATCGTGCTGGGTACGTACGTGCAACACCATCTTGACGACCAAATATCCTGTGATCTGCAGTTCCGGGTTGTCAAGTGAGCTGGTCGTGAAGAACAGAGTAGATCAGTGCGGCGGTTGCTGGTCAATTATATGAGAGGTGTCCACCGGCACGAATGCGCGGAGCCAAGAGCGACAAGAGTGATCATGCTTCAGGCGTGGGCACCCCGGGGCAGCAGACCGAAGCTACTAGCCCATGTCCACGTCGCTAGAACATCTTGGCGGTCCTCGTAACAGATTTGGTTCGCAGGGCCAGCTAATCCTGGTATACTAGCATGTCTCGCATGGATGGAGCACGGGCTCAGGTCGTCTGGTTGAGAGATCCCACGTGTAGGCAATGTGCTCCTCCATAAGCCTGATTCTTCACACTAACATCGGAGAAGGCGAATCTTTCGGAAAATACGACCGTGCCTTCGGCGTGTTGTCCTATATTCCCACAGAATGCGTAAGGCATGGGCCTAGTCGTGATTTCTTGGCGCTGTTCTTCTGGTAGCCAAGCTGCAGGATTCTTCATGCTGAGAGATATTTTTCGCAGCTTGTCGCTCGAAAGCGTCAATGCTGGGTCTTGATGAGCTTCGATGCTTCTTCGCCACGAGGAGGCGAAGCATCCTTCCTTCACAAACGGGCGAAACGCCAGAAGAAGAAGTCCGATGAGCGTGGTGCCAAGAATCTCAAGCTTCAGCAGATCTGAAGAGCAAGCGTCGTCCAGTAATTGAGTACACGTGCTCTTGGCATTTAAGCTCGTAGTCCCACATTTAGAGCCATAGTGTCTCCAACCCTGGTAACTTCGTTGACCATAGACAACATGACAATATTTTTCTGTTGCCGCTCGCTACGTTCATCCGCCGAGGGTTGTGGCTGGATGATGATAGACGCGGATTTGCACGGCACATGCACGCATCCATTTCATCACCGCTAGCCATGCGTCGAACCATGTGTCGAATGCTGCAGCAGAACGAATCGCCGGTTCTACCAGATCCTGTAGGCACCACTATTCTATGCTTGGGAGTGCTGCTTGGCTGATGACATGCTGGGCTCAACGTTCTCTCACTCTCCCGGCTGCGTCCATCTGGTTCATCGAACATGCAGATCTGAGCATTGCTGGTCTATGGAATTTGTTGTCACGAAATCGAGCAATACTGAGAGAACTGCTCATTGGTAGCGAACGTAGTAAGATGAGCGTCAGCAGCACGAAAGCACCGAGTGCGCTGCGACCCCGGCAGGCATGGGTCAGAGCCAAAACCCGGCTGAAGCCGCATTGCACATGCAAGACTGTTCTGCGGGAGAACGCACGTAGAACAACAGGGCCGAAGTCAGCCAGCGTCCGGTGGCAAATCTGTGTACAGCCAATTCCAATCGATGTCAGAACCCAATCCATGCGTCCAGCCAAAGTCTCCGAATGACTCTGGAGCGGACGCATCACCAGACTCAAAGCTATCGCCACTGCCAGGCATGAAAGGTCCGCTGTATGTGAAGGATGTGCCCCAGCTCAGGTCCTGTCGCCAGGGCATTGAAGCAATATCAGGGCACGCGGTACCCATATCGGTGTCCATCGTCCGAGGCTGCACGGCAGGCTGGGTTTCAGCCCTGTGTGCTGCTGGCATGGATCCCGGGTCCCTGTCCTGGTCATCCGTGCGTTGTGCGTTTGAGGGCTCAACCCCAGGTGACATTCGATGAGTGATGGTCACTGTGCCAAAGTACGGCAGCACAATGTGGTGCGGATTGACGTCTGAAGATTGAGCGCTCGACATCAGCGCATTCAATGCCTCATAGCACTTTGCACTCAAACGTCCGGCGATCTTGCTCTCTGCCGCACACTTGACCGTGTCTCTGGTGCGAATGATCAGGTCGAGGTCTTGTTCCTGGCGGTAAGGATGACTTTCACCTGCATGATGATGTCTTTGGCAAGCGCGCCCGTAATCAGTCAGTCCGAGGAGCACGACAGCGGCGGCAGTGAAAGCGGTCAAGTTCAGCACCGTTCCATTTGCTGCCATACGATGATCAGTGTCGAAGATCTCAAGGTAGGCCACTAGCAATTCTCGAGATTCATCGATGCATCTTTGGCGGCTGAATGCGAACTGGGCCTCCTTCTCAGAGCGAAAGAAAAAAGGCAGATGCACATAAATACGAAGCAAATGCACATGCACTACTCGATAGAGACGGGTGCTCTTGTCTGAGGGATCAGAGCATGCGCGTACTTGGTCCATTTCCAGGTAGTCCGTTGGAAGCTCGGCTATGAGCTCCGATATCTTCTCTTCGATGGCCAATGCACTGGAAAGCATTGGTCCTCTGATGTCCTGCCTCTGCAGTAGGTCGATGATGCGACCAGAAACAACGCAAAGCTGCCTGTAGAGCCATGTAGCCGGCCCGAGAGTAGCCAGAGGAGCGATGGTAAGATCGCAGAAGTGGTCAGGCACGGTATAAGGCAGTCCAATCATAAGAGAGACCTTCAGGCAGTTGATTTAACGTCAGCTGTCGACTCGGATTCCAGGAGGACGGGAATAAAACATACCCATCTGTCCGCATGAAACAGCTGCCAGAATATTGCTTCTTGACCTTTGCGTCGCTTACGCCAATGCAGGGTGCAGCCACTCAATTGAAGCAAGGTGTTGGCTCTGCGGTATACGGCCCACGCTCGGCGCGGTCGCAACGCATTCATCTGGTAAACGCCAATCCCAGGTAAGCAGGTTTCTCAGTGTGACCGAGCAGCACCTTCACTTACATAGCATAAGCCCAGCGCCATGAGGGCGTTCAAGCCATGCTCCGTAGCAGCATATTGATCGCAATTCACGACATGCTCCTCGACCGGTGGCAAATATCTCTGATATTCCCCCGTCGAAAGAGCGAGGCAGACCAGCAACAAGGCCGTGACAGCAGGATCATCATCGGTTATGCTCCCGGAGACGAATGTTCTCATATCAGGAGTGTCTGTCCAGACAAGTCCAAGGGCATCTCGGTACAGCTGCCACCATGAAGCATCTTTGTCGATAATGTCTTCCAATTCTTCTTGGCTAGGAACATGCTCCCTTAAAGCCCGTGCTGTTTGTTCCCTACGAGATCGGCTTCTTCGCTGGCCAGTTTTCTTGGAACGTTCCTCTGCGCCGTCCGGGTTCAGAAGTGACACAAGAGGAGCATAGCCCGTCTCCACTTCTTCCTCATGTTCGACAGCATCTGCTGAATGAACAGGATGCGGAAGGCGGTCCGGCTCACAGATCGAGGGCTTTTGACTTGGCGGAAGTATTTGGAGGCCTGCATTTCTCTCGACAGAGAACGTGCTGCCGAACTGCTCCAGCTTCGCTTCGAGGTGAGCAACGCGTTCTCGCAGTCGCTGGGTCTCACCCGCATCATTGAGCTCGTTGGCTTCACCTTGCGGTGCACAGTCAGGTGTGCCTCGCGAAATGCACTCAATGCAAGATTGTGCATCTGGTCTGAAGCCTGAGCATCGAATCTTGCGTCGACGGCCTACAAGGGTCAGCGTCTATATCTCCGTTCCGGGACTGGCCGTGGCAATGTTGAAGGATTGAGCGCTGCCGGACTGCTCGCGAGGACGGCTCACATGGCAGGCAGCTCTTGGTGCCTTTGCGCATCTTCTTCTTCTGCACACGCGCAGGCTTGTTTGATGACGCTCGAGGCGGCATAGTTGGACCATACACGGAATGCAGCTTTGTTCTGGGGTGTGGCATGAGTATGGCCGGTGGAGCGCGGTCGAAACAGCATTCGTCCGGACGTCATGGCACTCGTCTACGAGTCTTGGCGTGGGCGTCCTCAGTCGGTGTCGCTCTGCCATGTCCCGCTAGCGCCAGGGCGTCGAGCGCCTCAATCTCGCGTCTAATATCGTTGAGCCCTTCTCTCCGTCCACGGGGCCACAGTCAGTTGGCTTTGTTGTTATCACAGAAGTTGATCGCAGCGCGGGGCTTGGCCTCGGCCGACGACGCGAGCTTTGTGTACCTCACCTCTTTCCTGGCCATCACCATTATTGGCCCTGATACCAGATACCGAGCAGCTGTAGACCGGGGCCAGCTGCAGACGATAGGCGAATGCTATCGCTCTCAGTAGCTTAGCGATGCTGTGACAGGCAAGTGCCGACCATGGCCTCGCCTCCGCACCCAGCTCGAGACCATGTAAGCTCGTCCAAGCCCGTCTCCCAACATTGCTTGTACTTCTTGAGTCACTGATTGCAGCTCACAGGGCAAATCTGTCGAGACCGAGCCGCTTTTGTCAAGAAGCAACATGGCCGAGCATGATGACAGCCATGGCACCATCATCAAAGGCGGCATCACAATAGGTGCTGTAGCAGGCGACGAGGCACGTCAGGCGATCGAGTACGAGCAGAATCTCTCCTTCACCGAAGCTTTGAGATTGTACCCCAAGGCGATAGGTGAGCGAAGAGTTCCCTCAAATTTAATGGAATTCAGTCGTCTAATGTAGTGTCCATTTCCCCAGGCTGGAGTGTCTTCTTCTCCCTGGGGATCCTTATGACAGCCTTCGATCCTCAACTGCTCGGAAATCTCTACGCAACCCCAGCCTTCCAACGTGACTTTGGCTACCTTTACGAAGGCAGCTACATCATCTCCGCACCCTGGCAGACCGGCCTCTCAATGGGCAACCCCATAGGACAAGTCGTAGGAGCCTTCTTCGCCGCATATCCGCTCGAATGGTATGGTCGCAAACGCACCTTTGGCGTCTGCGTGATCCTTACCGCGGCTTTTATCTTCATTCAATTCTTTGCTCGTTCGCTTCCGGTTCTGCTCGTAGGCGAACTGCTGGGCGGGCTGATCCTTGGAACATACGCGGTCATTGCTCCAGCTTATGCATCAGAAGTCTGCCCTGTGGCGTTGAGAGGTCTTTTGACGAGTTATGTGAATCTGTGCTTCGTCATGGGACAATTGATCGCGAACGGAGTGATTGCAGGCACAAGTCAATTGGACTCACACTGGGCATACTCAGCGCCCTTCGCTGCCCAGTGGGTTTGGCCGGCTGTCATTCTAATCGGATGGCCCTTTGCTCCGGAGAGCCCGTGGTGGCTCGTGAGGAAGAATCGTATTGCAGAAGCAGAGCAGGCTCTGAAGCGGCTGGCGAGCGACAAGGTTGATGTCCGACCTACCTTGGCAATGATCATCGAGACGGACCGACTGGAGTTGGAAATGGAGGCTGGGAGCACATATCGGGACTGCTTCAAGAAGATCAATCTACGCAGAACAGAGATCGCAATCGGAGTCTACAGCATTCAGGTCATCTCCGGAGTATATCTTGTTGGCTATGCGACCTATTTCTTCGAGCTGGCGGGACTCCCGACCAGAGACGCCTTTGGCATGAGCTGCGGATTTCTAGCACTTGGATTTCTCGGTACATTGTTTTCCTGGTTCCTGCTTCTGCGTTTCGGAAGACGACAGATCTACAATACCGGACTGTTCCTCCTGGTCGTTCTTATGATTCTCATTGGCATACTGGACTGCATTCCTGGATATGAGGAGAACAAGCCTCTCATATGGGCACAGTCGAGCCTCATGCTGGTATGGAACTTTTGCTACGACTTCTCTGTCGGCCCCGTGTGCTTCGTCATTCTCTGTGAAGTCTCCGCCACGAAAGTACGCAGTAAGA
>JAASLG010001399.1:0-59479 GCA_013365235.1 Cercospora sesami
ATACTTCTTAGCGAGCCTATATAGCGCCTTAGAAATACGCTTAATTACTCGCTAGAACGACCTTCTAGTATACGAGTATTCGGCCTCTAACTAGCTAATCGATAGGTTATATACTATAAAGTCGAGGAAGATAACTACCTATTTTTTAGTAGCGATACGCGTTCGGTAGTTAATATCTAGTAAGCTACTACCTACTAACTCTTTAACTAGCGACTTTAATATAGCCTACCGTAGGCGTATCTTATAGTAATAGTACTTCTAAGTACTATATAGGCACTTATAAGTAATTAAGCTACCTCTTCTAGGCTCTATCTAAGTCGTTATTATACCTAGCGGCTAGTACTAGTATCGTTCGAGGATTAGTAGAGGTAGGACGAAAGGTACTACTACCGCGGTAGTAGTAGTAATAATTCTAATTAATATAACGACTACGTATACCTCTATTCCGGTCTAATTACTAGTAAGATATAGTATAATTACGACACGCGGAGAGAATTAAAGACACGCGCTAAACGTACGGACTATAGTTTTATATACCTCTAGCGAGGCTAATTGCTACCTCGGCGGCTAATCGCCGTATTTAGTATTAAACTAGCGACAGCGAGCTGGCCTCGCTAGTTCTATCAACTGGCCTAATCAATTCGAGGCTAATTGGCCTCTCGCTAAGTAGACAGGAGGCCAATTAGCCTAGTTTTAGCGGCCTTGGCTCGTGAATTGGCCTAGTCAGGCCAATTCGCATGCTGAGTAGACGGGGCCTTAGAGGCATCCGGGCCGGCTTCGCTGCCAGCAGACCCTCTGCCCGCACTGGCCAGCTCGGCTTCCTCTACACTCTGTCCATTGTACGTGCCTACAGACTTGAAAGCTGTATCGACATCTTCTCATGTTGCTTGTTGTTCATTGGATTTCTTTCGACTGTACACGATTCGCGTTACCTAATGGCCTCACCTCCACTCCCACCTGCCCTCTTCGCCTCCTTCGCCTCCTCCTTCCGAGCTTTCTTCTCGGCTCGCTCCTTCTCCTTCCTCTTCATCTTCTCAATTGCGTGTTGCTTATTCTTCTCGCTCATTTCGGGCGGTGAGGCATAAATCCCACCGAAGCCACTTTACCGCAACATTCGGGTCAGCGAAGCGTCGGACACAATCCACCAAATTCCGGCTTACTTGAATATTGAATAAATGCCGTAAGAAATTCCATGTTTTGCTTTCTCGAGCTTGGAGTCTTGCTTGGTTGTGCTGTTGTCAGCGAGTGGTTTGGTTTCGGTAGCCGAGGACATTGTAAGTGATCCTGATTGCAGTACGAAACTCGAAGCCTTTGCGAGCGATCGAATGTGTATACTTATGCTCTAGTCATTTTCTGTACTACAACTGCTACAGCGGCTATGTATAGCACTGCCTTGCTATTCATCGTCATAGCATCTTTGCACTGCTTGGCGGGTGTTAGCTCAGCCTGGCGCAGGCGTCTTGGCTAGAATCCTTTGAGCAGGACAAGTTGGGAAGCGGGAATGCAGATCTTGAGATATTTGGAGCTGTATTTCAAGAGGTGGCTTCAACAAGCTCGCAGCTAATCTTCACCACCGAGAAGAATCATTCAAATTCCCAGAGCTATCTTGCCGCCCTGGAGCCAGAACTCATGGCTGACTGTACAGCATGATCAGAAAAAGGAAAACTCATCTCAGACACCAACTCAATTCCTTGCCCGAATGCCACAATCAACCACAGATGCTCAATGCAACAAGAAGAGACCAACAGAATCAGCCAATGCAGTCAGACTCCTGTGCCATTCAAGCAGGCTGTATCGCCCACACCGCACAACACCGCAGACTTTCCGCTCTACCTCCTAACCTCGCTGATGTGAAGATAGACACACCACAAAGGAAGCTGATGTGGATGACAGTTATAGACATGGACACGATCAATCGCTCTCCATCCTAGGCTGTCCTTGTGCTGAACGAGAAGCCATGCTACGCCCTTGCCATGGATCGTCCCCAACACTGCCATACCTTGAGCGGAATCGACGGCATACGACACTCCAGGAAACTATGTACATCATCAGCATGAGGCTCTCTCTAGCAAGTCATCGTAGAATAGATCAGGCATACTGCACCGAGCTCGTCAGGATGGGCCTTTCCTGTGATTAATTGCAACTGGCGTTGGACCTCCGGCGTCTCCACCTGATGTCTGATAACATGCTCTAGTGGCGCGGCGTTGGCGTTCCGAGCCCTCTTGGCTTGATGATCATATGCTAACCATATTATATCACTCCAGTGCTTGAGAGGTACGATCTGTTCTGGTTTCAAGCCCAAGCCGTGCTCTTTGTTGAACCAATCTGGGCCGTTATTGTCGATGGCAACGATCGCACCCTCTTTCACATTCAGCACATTTTGATACGTCGCGCCCGTTGCAGGGTACTGAGGTGTAGAATCAATCTGCCTCACATCGGACTCCTTCCAATTTTTGGGTCCTTCGCTGAGGCCAAGTGCCGAGAGTTGCTCTTCCTCGACCTCTTCTGCTGGATAGTAGGAATCACGGGTGATTTCGTCAACGTAGCCATACTTCTCCAAGTCCGAGTACTGCGTATATGGAGTGGCTGGTATCGCTGTAGAGCCAGGCGGATCCCTCATTCTACAGAGCATGGCCCAGCCCTCTTTGGCGAGCTTGCCTTTTGCGCCGAGGCTGGAGCTTGTCCGAGTTGCCAGTTCGTCCTTCGGGAAGCCGAGCCACTTTTCGTCTTCATCGTCAACCCGAGGGAGAAGGTGGGTAGAGAGCTGCTTTGGTGTTTCAAACAGTGATGTTTGCCCGTACGGAGCACCGTTGCTGCTATGCGATGAGTGAGTGGAGATTAGCAGAATCACTACGCAGGCCACCAGAAGCAACAGGGTCGCAACTCTGGTCTTGTGAGCTCGCACGGTCAGTCGTGTCATGATTGCAGTGTTGGTTGACGACTCAAGAGCACTCGAAGATTCAAAGTGGTTTGGGTATGTGTGATTCATACTTAAGATGGAAACTGCAGTATAAGTGCTCCGCTGAAGAGATCATCTGAGAAGCTCGCCATGATGATCCTTCCACACGCGCACACGCTCGAAAATGAGATGACACTGTTCGCATGCTTC
Organism: Cercospora sesami; assembly: GCA_013365235.1. Lineage (NCBI taxonomy): Eukaryota > Fungi > Ascomycota > Dothideomycetes > Mycosphaerellales > Mycosphaerellaceae > Cercospora > Cercospora sesami. Next base: position 3,110 of record JAASLG010001399.1, read on the forward strand.
TCCTCTGCTGACTTAGTCATACAGATCACCCGCGTGAAACGCATTCGGCCTAGGTTTCCGCGTGCTCCTCAAACTGGAACGATGTGCATATAGATGCACCACTGCGCGTCACCATCAGGAAACTTTGGGCAGTTGAAGACGTTGATACGATCGACGGTTCTGACTCCCAGGTTCAACTTGTGCTGAGCGAGGAACCACCCGACACCTTTTCCGTGAGGTAATCCCAAGATTGCGAGAGCCTCAGAGGTCAAAATTGGGTACGACCGACCTGGCCACTGATGCACAGAGTTAGCAGGAGATCTTCTAGATTGGACCGAATTATGATCTTACCGTGCCTACGTGCTCCACGTCTGCGCCAGTGATGTCTTGCAGCATAGCCTTGACTGCAGGAGTTTTGATATGGTATCGGACGACATGCTCCAGAAGTTTCGTTGGCCGGGCCTGCTGAATGTTGAACTCGAGCCAATGGTTGTACGTTAGCCACGCTACATCGCTCCATCTCTGCAATGGAACGATCTCTTCGGGAGCTAGGCCCAAGTCTTCATTTTCCACCATGTAAGCTGGAGACCAATTGCTTGCAGCAATAATCATTCCATCTTGGAGGTTAACGTGATTCGTGTATTGGCCCTCTGTCGATTGCCACTCGTCATTGCCCGCGTGGTAGTTACTCATGGTCGTCCATCGCGCAGGGTCTGCGCTAACTCCGATCTGAGCGAACCAGCTCGTGTCGACATGGAAAGGCGTCTCTCCAAGGGCTTTGTTGTGGCTCATGTCGGGGTCCCAGCCATACTTTTCGAAGAGATCTCGAAACACTACGTAAGTGCTCTGTGGCACGTGCTCGTCTGATCCTGGAACTCCGATCTGTGCTATCATCATGCATCGCATGACAAGTCCCTCTTTCACAAGTTTTCCTCTTGGGCTGAGCTGCTGGTTATTGTCCAGCAAATTTATCGTCGAGAGATCGTACCATCCTGGAACCGAGTCGCCTGGAGTGCGCTCGACGAGGAGGCTAGATAGCCATGCCGTAGTGTCGTCACCCTGGGCGTTGACGTGTTCGATGTCGAGTTCAGGTTCCAAGGGGAGGTCGAGCGCAGACCCAGTAGATTCGATGTCGTGAATGGGGTGATGAGAGATTGACCCAGCCTGGAGAATGAACCATACTGCCAATAGCAGAAAAGCGCACCAGAGCACAATGCGCCCCTGGTTGGTGTTGTATGTAGACTTCGCCATCTTGGTTGATGGTCGTTGCCTGTTGATATGTCGTCGATGCTGTGGGCGTGTCGATACAATCGACTTGACCAGCCTTTGTCCAAGGCAAGAATGAGTGGTAATGTTGTTGGAATGGTTTAGGGAGGCCGGACGTCGCAGGTCAAAGTCATGTCTTACATCTGCTTCACGTGCTCAGGGTGTTGGGTGACTGAAAGAAAGTCGTATCATGATACAGATGTCACATTCGTCACATGGCTATAATCGCAAGACCAACAAGTACTCGAGCGCTTTCACATGGTGAATTCATCAGACTGAAGCTTCGAGATTTCAGATCGATGCTCGTAAACCACATGATTTGACTCACCCACTGAAGTGCCCAAGAAGTTCCTAGCATTTACATGGCATCGAGCTGAACACAATCCCTCAGTCATTCGGTCACCTTCAACGATAGCCCTGCCAGCAAAGTCAGACAGATAAAGAAAAGCGGAAAAGCTGATGGGAAACTGTCGTCCAGCATTGGTATCGATGCACGTCACCCGAAGGGTCTGTTGCATTCTTATGTGCCCCTCCTTTTATCCCCGAAACACCCAAGAAACCCCAACCCAAGCTCAGCCGTCGAGCTAAGTCGAGAAGCTGTCCCAAGTGTGCAGGTCAGACGCCAGGACCTACCACACTACCTATATTCCAACCTTTTGATATCTCGTGGTGTCCAGTACAAGTGTAAGAACTGGTGACTGACTTCCAAAGCTATCCACAATGCACAGCCCAGAATCCGCCGCAGACGCCTTTCCATGTCTTACATGACTCTTCAGCATATTTGAGAGCGGATCAGCTATCATTGCAATCCAGTATAGGATGCACTAGACGTAGTATGCATATACAGGCATGGCGCATTACCACCAGCTCCTTGTCTGACCGAGAAAATCCGAAATCGATCAATGATGCGCGCGGTGTCGTCGCCCTTGTGTTGGATAAGCATCCAGCAAACTTTTGCCGCATCTTCGCTTGCCAGACTGGCAAGGCCTTGGGGCTCTTTGGTCAAGTAATGTAGACCGCGCCACTGACAACAAACCAATGTTAGCCGTCAAGGGCCTATACCTCCGATCTCCTGCGATCACTTACCTTTGGGAGCAACGTCAGCGTTTTCAGTCCCGTCACCAGCATGTAGACTTTATCGCTCTCATGAGTTGGGTTCCACCAGAAAATGTGCTCGACCTTTGGCGCATTTGAAATTTGAGCTTGCTCCATGACTGCGCGGCGGAGGAGCCACACCACATCTTGCCACTTCTTGAGCGGGACGAGTCTGTCTGCAGGATGTTTGTTCTCTGGTCTGTGGTTCACATAGTCTGCATCCCAGGCCTCAAGTACGACGATCACGCCACTCTTGAAGTTGAACAAAGTCTTGAAATTAGCATTGGTCGGCGGATAGTGTACCTGCGGATTCACTGGATTTTCGCCCCAACTTGAATGCGTTATTTTTGTCAGACACCAGTCCTTTTCGTTTGTGGATATGCCCAAGTCCGTGAATGCCTCATTGAAACCATAGATGGCCAAGTCTTTTGGCGGAGTGCAGTAGTCGGAGCGATAGCCAAATCCGTTGAGCACTGCACCGGCAGTGACGCCCCGGCGAGGTTTGAAGAATTGGCTCGTGGGTGGCTCTTCGACGTGATTCTTCATCTTCTTCATCAGCTGCCAGCCGATCATTGCATGGCGAAGCTTTTGCTTGTCCTCTTCAGTGCCTTCCAACTGCTCTACCTTTGCGGGGGGCAGCATTATCGCAGCACCTGGGTATGGTAGCCAACATTTGTCGGAATCGTCAGCATTATCATTGTCGGCGCGCACCATCAGTGTGGTATTGCGAGGCCCGCTGTTCACTCGGTAGGTCGAGACATTGCCCGCAGGCTGAGTTGGAACGCATACGGAGAGCGGCAATGCCACGAGCAAAGAGAGAGCTGCGATCATGGTGCCCGAGCTGCTCAGACGAGCTGGCAACTTGACCATGATTGCGGTAGCTTCTTGCTAGTAAGGAGGTCTGTCAAGCGAACCACTTGTGGGCTTGATGCCCGATGCTTCGTGCTGGTGGAGATACTTGTCACTTTGAAAAGATAGGTATCGATGCGGATTAGTTGCACCGCAGAGTCGTTGAAGGATGAATCGATGGCAAGAAATATTGGTCCAGTTGCAGCAAAGATATGCTGGTGGAGTCTGGCCATGTGCCATGCGGGCATGGACACACATCTGGACGTGATGTCCAGGTCGTGATCGATATGGTGCGATGCTGGATGTCAAGGCAGGAGCAGCGATGCTCGTACGACATGAACATTGAGCTAACATTGCGCCTTCTGACCTCGGCACGTGGAGGAATACCTGGGCTTGTCAGCCATACGCCAGACATTGTTATCGGCGAGTTGCGTTCGTGCCCTCTCCTATTGTTATGGCATTAAGTCGTTAATTGCCTCGATCTCATCGCCAAAACATTGTTCTGTGTCCCATTGTTCTCGGGTAATTCCTCCTTTACATTCGCTCATCAAGGTAGTCCGAACTGTACGAAATTGCGGAACCATCAGTCGTGCACCCAGCGTCTTCGTCGTCCATCCGCCCGGGTTGTTTGTAGCCAGGGACATGAATAACAAGTTTGCCATCCTCAATTCCGAGTCAATCGAAATCATGCAGATCGGGCATTTGCCCTCCATGAAGAAGATAATTCTCAACGTTGTCTTTGCGGGGGTCAATTCTTTCAGCTCCGCCCAACGAGTCTCTGAAATAGTACTCTGCCTCAGGATCAAGCATAGTGCCGCGGATTTTGACCTTCTTGAGTTTCGTCAACTTGCCACCGAGTCGGCGAAATACTGATTCCCAAGTGCCGTCGCGCAGTCTAAGGTGAGACAAGGAGAGCCTACGCAGAGACTTAGCGTGCCTTGACAGAACATCTAGTAAATAGCTCTCCGTAGTCGAGAACTCTTGCAGGCTGAGTTCCCGAAGTTTTGGCCACATAATCGTGCCAAGCGAGCGCTCCAATGGGGGCAAGCCCGTCTCGGGGTCAGGTACGAGGTTCGAAAGTTTGAGCACTCGCAAGCTCTGATTAGTGCTCAACCATTGTGCAAGCAGGCCTTTGCTGTGATACTCCACCATTTCCTGCGCGACCAAATTGGCTGTATCAACGGAGAAATCTTGGCAGATGAACTCGATGCGGAGTTCTCGTAGACCGCCCATGACGTGTGACATCACAGTGTCAGTCGGCATATCGTTCCAAGTCGGGATCAAGAGCCGATGCGAAATGCCGGTAGCAGTGAAATGTTTCAACGTGCGTCCAGAATCATATAGGGCCTGCATCACAGACCAGAACTGATGTACGCCCCGTTCAAGGTCTGAAGCATCGCCTTCTGGCCGCAACATGGTTTCACCAAAAGGTACAAGCATATAATCGGTTGTATCCTCGACACCCTCGTCCAAAGCCAGCGTGACCTTTTCGAGCTTGTGACATGCTTCAAAAAACCGTGTGAGCGATGAGATATCCATCTTGGACCACGCTATGTCCGATTGATCGAGGACAGCAGCCTTGTATTCGCGATATGCCTGGCGCAATTGCTCTGCGGAGAAATGTGGATTTTTCAGTCGTTCGATTTTGTCTATATTGCATCAGTCATTTCGCAGCTCAGGTGGTGGCGGGCTATATGTCATGTCCAGATAACGACCGTATTATAGAAGCTCGATGATTGGACAGCGCCATACGTACCCCATGCTCGAAAGTACGCCCGCAGAGTCCTTTTCTTTACACGGTCCTGGAAATCTATGGCCAGCTTTGGGAGCGTGGTTTCTGGCTTCCCAATGAGTTTACCGAATTGCCGCTGCCTGTTCCAGTCTTTGTAGGACATCGGAGGTTGCTCGTAACGATCAGCTTGGAAGTAGAACGAGCGCACATTCTTGGCCATCGGGTGAGCTGCAATCTCGCCAAGCCTCTCAAATCGACTACGCTTGTAAAATGCGACGACGGCATGTAGTATGTGGTCGAGCCCAACGTCGGCGAGGACACGGCACGTCAGCCTTACCGACAGGATGTCAGCGAGATCCAAACGTTGAACTATCGGATGAACAAGTTCCGGAGGTAAGCCGAGCAACGTGGCGTAGGGTGGGCTTTCTTGGGGGATGGGAGACGCGTCGAGACGCGTTTTGTGGCCGGTCACCTTCATTGTTGCGTGAACGTGAGGTAGTAGATTGACACCTCGCGCGATCAATCAAAAGCAACTCGTACTTGCGTATCAGCTCGATGAAATGCGGTCGAAGTGTAGAGAAGTGAGGAGATGGGAGAAGGGAAGAGGAGGGAAATTGGACGTCGAGTTTAGATTACTGTGCTTGGTCGCTACGTCGTACCCACCCCACGGAAGTATTAGCCGCAGAACGCGATTCCCACCTTCCAGCGTATTCTTGTATGTAAACCGGGATCCAAGCTCTTGACTGTACTGTCGCTCGTTCCAAATCGTTGTCCGCGTGTCTCGTCGCAATCCGAGATGTTGTTGTCGCTGCCGCCGCGCCTGCACAGCGCGTGTTTTCTAAACCTCGGTTTCGGACTTCTTCGCAAGGGTGCTAAGATCACACAACACGCCCCCATAGTCCGAAGCTTTGCCAACTGCCGAGATGGTCTACACATTACAGTGAAACGAACGACGGAGGTGAAGGGTCTGTTATGCTCCATAAATTCCAAGGTCTCAGCTCAGACTGCCAGCGCGCAAGTTGCACCGAAGACTCCCTGCTTCAGACCCGGTAGACACCAGCTCGTGCCGATGTACGAGTGCTCATCAATCTTATCATCTCGAACGTGGACTCCAACAAGCTTTGATACAGTCTGGAGTGGCAATGCAAGTCCTGCAAGACCAAAGAAGAGACGAATACACATAGTATGCACAGCAGCTCACTCTCTTTGATTGAACAGGCCTGTGGAGCGATATCGCCCTTTCTCCGCTCACTAACTACGATCCAGTGCCTAGAACAACGCATTGTTCGCACAAGTAAAGACGTCCAATGGATCATTCGGGTCTGCAACCCTCGCAGCCAAAGCCGAGATCGTAGTGTACAATCCAAAGACAGTCAAGAAGCAAGATGCTGCAAAAGCACATTAGCACAATAAGTTCCTCTTGAAATTTCTGTGGCACTGTTCGCGAACTTACCAGCGATCATAAACCAATTCAACACAGCCAGACAACTCTTCCTCCAAGTCGAGAACTGCTGACCCCAATTGATATAAACCCACTGTGCATTCGCCATCCCAAACGTGAACCACGTCACGAAGAGAGCCGAAGTGATGCCCAAAATCGAACCGAAAGCCGGGATTGCATTTGCCAAAATGAATGCCACGACCCAGAAGACAGTGGTAAGACCGAGCCAGACTCCCCAAGTCAAAGGCGTATTGTCTGTCAGTTTGTGCTGAGTCTTGATGATGCGATCCATGACGACGTTGTACATGTATTTGATAGCGGTGTGGCCGAAGACCAAGCTGGAACCGAGTAAAGTCGGGAAAAGCACGCCATACGCGACTTTGCTGGCTGTACCAGGAGCGGATCCGAGAGCTGGGGAGACAACGTACTGTCCTGCGAAACCATAGATGACACCAGCGACAATGACGTACATTGGAATCGCGAGGGCATTGAGCCAGATGACGGCCTTGGTGAAGTCCTTGTTTGGGTTGCGCATCTCGCAGATAACTGTGATGAAGGCTTGATTACCTGAAAAGATTGAGCGTCAGTGAGTGATTGAATGATTTGCAGGTCCCGTTCTAACGCTTACCCGCATACGCAAAGGCAACATTCAGTGTAGCATCGAATTGCTGCTTGAAGTCGGTCCTTGGATTTGGGCCCAGGAGTATCATAAGTGGCTCGTTTGGTGGTTCACCCCAAAAGCCAGATCCGCCTTGACTCGAGCCAGTGACGTCCGGACCATTGATACCCAAGGCGGCCATGACGATAATGACAGCAGCGACTAGCACAATGATTAGCAAACGTCACAATTCAGAATAGGCAAGCAGCGACTCTCAGCCGCATAGAAATGAACCTACAGATACTGATAGTGGCCGGGATACCGAACCAGCCAGCAAAGTTCAAGCTGCGAGGGAAGCATAGCAGCCATCCCATGACCATCGGTATCCCGATGAAGCCGACTGTGCAGAGGGCGTGTTCCGACATTGTATTGAGCGCAATAGATAGCGTCACGCTGGATGAAGCGCAGATCAGGCACAAGTTCAGAACATGCGCGAGTCCTACGATAATCTCGAGTGGCAGCCCTCCCATGATTCGACCCACGTCAACGACATCTCGAATGGTGGGATAGCGACGCCAGAATTGGATCAAAATATAAGCTGTGTAGGTTGCGAGAACTCCGAGGGCGATGATGGCAATAATTCCTGGTATCAGGCCGACTGTGTGCAGGAAGCTGGGCAGACTGAGAATTCCAATGCCCACTTGATTCGTGAAGAAGATCAAGGTAGTTCGAACCATGCCCAACTTCTTGCCTCCATATGGATCGTATACTTCTCCAGTTTCCCCATCTCGGTTTGTGGGATATGGTGGAGCCTCCCCAAGCTTCCCGTCTGAGTCGCTGTCGTATTTCTCGCGGCGGTGGTCAATGCCGTCCGAATGGCTCGGATAATCATGCGTCCGCTGAGCCATTGTGATCAAAGATGAAAGTAAGTTATTCGTCCAGAGATGCTGAAACAGGGACTTGGGGAGAGAGCTGTATCAACGGGGTCGGCGCGGGCATGCCAATCTATAACCTCGTTGGTCTCGCATGCCGGCACGCACGCGACCTCCCATCACCGCGTATCCGGCACGAAGAAGCAACCGCACGACCCATGAATGTCTTGTCTATCGCATCCAAAATACTTGGGACGAACGTCATTTCTCTTAGCATGCCGTTTACCTGGCGCGTGAAAGTCCTCGTGGCGTGTGGGGCCCGCGGAACGCCAATGCTTGTAAGCCTTGGCGATGGCATGCTTATTGGGCGTGGTGTATGGCAATCGGTGGAGAATGCAATGCATGGAAATGGAAACGAATATACGACCGATGTTGATGCAGGCGAATGATTGCTTAATGTGTTCCGTGCAGGCTTCGACTTATCGCGGTACGCAGTCCGACTCGGTCTTGTTCGCCTCGGGCTTGGTCCGTTCCTACCATCTGCAAAGACCGAGCGCCCAGAGTGGGAGATCCTTCACCAAGAGGTGAGACATTGTTGTTGACACATCCGGAACATCCTTCTCGGGCGGTCTCCTCACATAGGAAGGAGATTGTGTATTGGCCACATATCGTTCGTGCGATAGTCCTGTCAAGAAGGACGAGGAAGCGCGGCGAAGTCGTCAGCACAGTTGGCGCTGTAGTTGTGCTTGGTATCGTGTTCAAGACAAGGCTCGGATCGTCACTTTCGTACGACACAGCCTTCATCAAGAGGCGGTCGAGGGTGCTACCGAAGAAATGGCGGCTGGCGTGTACTTGGCTAATTGTAGAAGTTATGTAGAATCAGCAGGACAATTGCAATTGTGAGGTGCAAAGACACGATGTGGAAATCGTGAGAGTGAAAATACAGTAATGATGGAGTGAACCATCGATGCACTGCGTAGGGCGCAGGACGCGGTCTGGAGAGAAGAGGAATTGTCAGCTGGTTTGCATCCACAATTGCTGCAGCACGTCCCTGCTCGTTCTGGGCGCGGTCCAAGGCATCACCAAGCCACGCCTGATATTCGGCCTTGCTTGACGCGACTTTCCAGCGCTTTTCACCTTGTGGGAGGGAAGCTGGAAATTCTCCACGGTCTTCACGCGTCATCTCGGACTGGCAATTGTGCCTGAATCACACTGTGCTTGAACGTACTCCAGATCGCGGACTGGGCGAGTCCAGCCGATCGGGCGAGTTTCGTTCGCGGTGTCTTTGAGGCCGTGAGAATCAGCGCTTGCTTTCCATGTCTGACGTGTAGACCAGGCCAGGTGCAGACGAGAGGAAGAGTGCATCTAGTGCAGCTGGAAAGAGAGATGCGCTGAGCAAAACGCCGATATTGATTTACAATAATCAACCTCGCTCAATATTTGACTCGCCCTGCCGCCTGCACTTCCGCTTGCGGATCAACAACACGTCCTTCACTTTTTGCGACGCGTGACACCGACAGCTTCTGCCTTCGTACAGGAGGCGGTCGCCGTACAAATGATCACTCGCGCCACGACTCGCTCGTCATCGGTCTGACCTTCACCATGCCTCGTCTCGTGCGCAAACGCCATTTGATCGAGCGCATCAAGGCCTACCTCGACCCGTGGGATCTGCTCCTATGGCTGGCAGAAGAGCTCAACGACGACGCATACGATGAGTGGCTGCAACTGTGGTCTACGCCGATCGGGCTCGGGTTGAACATCACGTACATCCTCGCCAAAGGCGCGAGTGCAAGAGGAGCAGGAGCAGGAGGGGATGATGTGTTTGGCGACGATGGCAGCAGTGGAAGTGGATGGTTTGCCTGGCTGGTAGGTGGCACATATGATAACACAGCAAGAGAGGAGATGGGATCGCTGACAAGGTGAGTATACAGGCTTCTCTCCTTGTCTATGCTTTGACTATACTGTGCTGCACCAACGCTCTCTTCACCTTCTGGCGACGCCGATCCTACCGCCTCTTCGAGCAGACCGTGGATGTACCGCCGCCCACTCCATCAGCACATCGAGTGCGAGTCGACAGCTCGCCCATGTCATCTTCCCCACTACGATACCTGCAAGCCGTAATGTCTTCTGCGACAGCCTCATCACGAGCATACCCCGATGCTGAACGCGAAGTCTGGGAGCTCACGATTTGGGACCCGAAGCCCTTCAACCTCAGCATCTTTACTTTATTCTCCCCAGGTCACCTCGTCATCTACAGTCTGCTCCTTCCACCGGCAGCTATGGATCCACGGCCTTCTGTCACGGTGTTCACAGCAATTGCATTCAGTGCACTTCTTTCAGCACAGCTATGGATGCTCAAGGCCTCTTTCAGCCAGCAATCCAAAGATACCTCGCTCGTTCATGGAGAAGTAATGAACGAGTATGACACCAAATTTGTGCATCCGAATCTCATCCGACCCATGCGAGACGTCGGAATCCAGACTCGCGTCGGCGACAGTACACCACGCGCTACACAGACTCGCGAGGTCGATGTATACACGCCGACAACGATCATCAAGCGTGGATTTAAGACGCATCCAAACACGAACTATGCTCGGCAGTACGATCCCGACGACCTGGCATCACGTCCATCAGAATCCAGGCGGCTTTCTGGAGTCAATCTGACCCCTACTACAGCTGGCTACCTGAACGGATCGACGCAGTCCTACTCGAGACCAAGCACCGCGGCCACCGACTTCTCCTCTCCTCTCAAGCCACATCACGAGAGGCTGAGGGACCGAAGTCCTGTCAAGGGAGACGGAGGTAGCATGGGAGTTTACAGTCACGCTGCAAGCCCGCTCAGAAAAGCTGCTAGTAGCAACCAGCTGAGACCAGGGCGCGAGGATTTGAGGAGAACGATTGCGAGCCCGCTGAAGCGCACGAGTACGCCAGGCAGCGGGGCTTTTGATCCCTCGGATCGCGCTCGTCGTAGAGAGACGGGCAGGTTCTAGATACTGTCCGAATGAAGCGTCAATTCACAAGGGACTTTTCTGGTATTCATTTTCTGCCCAAGTACCTATGCTTTCTTAGCAAAACCAAAGCTCGTTGTAGAAGCTAAATGACGAAGGTCTGCAAAAAGCCTCCCAGGTTCAAAGTTCCTCTGGCATTGCTCTTGTGAGCCGATCAAAGCATATGCGCCGCCCGCTGTGCTGCCCAGACTCCCATACCAATTCCGAAATCTTTGCTCGATGCACACGGACTCGCTGCATGACTGTGTCCGACCGTGTAGTCTACACTAGCCACGCCAATGCCTCCAAGTTCCCTACGCGTGACACGGAAAAGGATCAAGAGATCATCCCGTTACAGACACCAGTAACTTTCCACGGTCTCTCCTGCTCACCTCGATCGATGAAGACGTCAAAGGCCCAGATGTATGCCATGCCTCGACGTAAATTCATCACGATCTCCTTCAGATCAGCGGATTGCTCCATGACCTCCCGGTCTGCTTCCTTGCGGAGACCCAAGGTTTGTGGCTTCATGGTGAAGATGAGGTGAACAGGATTCCCATCTGCGGTTTCGGTCTCCGCCACAACCTTGACGTCTGGAGCGTACTTCATAGGGACAGGAAGCACTCCGCTTTCTGAGAGAGAGAACAAGACCCACTGAAGCTTCCTCGTGTCCGAGCAGTCGATGAATCCGAGGTTGACATTCTCACTGGCCCAGGGCAGGGTATTGATAGCGACCTCAGGAAGTTTGAAATCTTCGAGGGAATAGTTGCTGCAATAGACTTCCCAGCCCGAGGGGGCATCGGGAAATTCTGGCGCGAAAAGGCACTTGAGAAACTCGCTGACTGACCACCAAGGACTTTGATACGAGAGTAGCAGCGAGGAGTCGACTTGAATCTCGAGTGCCAGAGCAGAGAAGACGTCGGCGCATTCGCTCTGCAGCTGTTGGCAGGTGCGGGACAGGGCAGAGAGAGCCTCGATCTGCTTCAGTTGATCTGGCTGTCGGACGTCGACAACGATCATCCCAGATTGCTGCGGGAGAGCGTACTGATAGATCATGTCGCGCAGCTCTCTTGGGAGCTTAAGCAAGTGACCCCTCTCTTTCTTGCTCTTCTTGAGCGGCATCTTCTTTCTTGGTGCCATTGCTGAACCTGGGGCGGCAAAAGTGTCAGCAAGAGCCGCGCGGCTGTGCCTTCGAGTTGGAAGAAAGTGCACCTTTGGGTCGTGAAGAGGTTGATGTAGTGCTTGTGGTTCAATCGGACCTCCTGGCGGTCTTTACTATCGCCTCGCGCAGCGGGCAATGGTGTTTTGGCGAAGGCTGAGTGAGTCGAGACGGAGAAAGTTGTATGCAGCAGTGCCGTTTGTCACATCTCAACTGACGCGAGCCAGGCGCCTGCAGGCAAACAAACGCCGCTGCCTCAGGCTTTGATGCATACCAAAAGTGAAGACTCAAGACCTCACTCTCTCGCACCAACGACTACTCTCCTAATCCGCTCCAACTCCATCAAATCTTTCAAGCAAGCAAAGTCTCTCTCAGGAAGCTGACCACTTGATTTTGCTTCATCCAAACTGCTCGCGATATCTTCCACGCCCGTCATACGCATTCTGATCACTGTCGCATGATCCGTCTCAGCATTCCAAACTTCAAGCCTCAACGTCATGCCAGGAAAAGTCCCTCGGAGGCGGCTCAATGCTTGCTCCCCATTATACCATCCTCGAAAAGCTGGCTCAAAGCGGAGTATGGGAAGCCTGCCGAGATCGACCTCCATTGCTTTCCATAGAGGTGATGGCGATTGAGAGGTTGCCGAAGGTCTTTTGGTGAGTAAAGCTTCCTCCAGATGATGCATTGTTGGACCATCCAATCTCGTGACAGACCCGGTTTGAGGCCAAAGTGGAAGGTGGAATCGCAAAGAATTCAAGGTTTGAAGCATTCCTCGAGTCTCCTGCCTGATCTGCTTGCATGTTCGAGTCAACGATGAAGACTTGATGATATGGGAAAGAAGCTTGCTGCCGGAGAATTTAGGAGGTGGGTTGGAGAAGTCCACTGTTATGTTTCCAGATGTGGAAGTGAGGGCTAATTCGTAGATGGTCGTGCGAAGCTCTGCTGGCAGCTGAAGAAGTCGACACTCAGGCTTGATGAGTGTCAGCATAGTCCCCGTGTTGTCGCAACATGCTGCCATACTTGTGCCTCGTAAATGTCGACGTTCACTTCTCGCCGGATCGGTCGGGATAAGACTTTTCTTGATCGCATGCTGGATTCGCTGATGAAATTCCTGGGGCTGTTCCACGTATGGTTGCTCGTGAGAGCTGAATCGTAATCTTGGGATGCCACTTCGTAGAGTGAAGATGTGGTGAATATTGCCAGTGGCTCAGCTGGTTCGCAAGTTTGTCTGCTGCCGTGTGACAGCTGCGTGGCATTTGTGGTCCTGCCGCCGCAGTTCCGAGCACAGTGAGAGCGTCATCGGAAGTCGCGACAGCGACGTCTGCACTACAAGAAACACCTCCTCTTCCACTCGACCAGTCTTTCCTGCTTATCTTCACTTGACAACAGAAAAGACAACATGGCACTCCGCACCCTTGGCCCGAAGGCCGCTGCTGCTCTCGATGAGGAACTCATGTCGACTGGCGCCTTCACCCTCGACCAACTCATGGAGCTGGCAGGTCTATCCGTCTCACAAGCACTTTACGCACTTTCACCGCCTTCCAAATCGCCCAATGTGCTCATAGCATGCGGACCTGGCAACAACGGCGGTGACGGTCTCGTCGCTGCCCGACACTTGCACCATTTCGGCTACAAGCCAACACTCTACTTTCCCAAGCAAGGCAAAGCAGAAATATACGGCAGACTACGAAAGCAGCTTGAACAGCTCAAAGTGCCTTTCACAGACGATTTCCATTCCGCTTTGACCAAGTCAGACTACATCATCGATGCCATTTTCGGGTTCAGCTTCAGCGGTGAAGTGAGGGAGCCTTTCCCAGCTGTCATCAAAGCACTTGCGGAGTCAAAGATTCCAGTCTTGGCAGTTGATGCGCCTTCGAGCTGGAATATCGAAGATGGTCCGCCAGACGATGGACCGGGCAAGGGATATCAACCTCACGCGCTGATCTCGCTTTCTGCTCCGAAGCCACTGACGAAGTGGTTCAAGGGTAGGCATTTTGTGGGAGGCCGCTTCATTGGAAAGGAAATTGCTGAGAAGTACGGGTTTGATATCCCGGCTTACAAGGGTAGTGATCAAATTGTGGAAGTGAGCACGAGTGGAGAGAAGCTCTAGATCTCGTCCAATGCGAATGGAGAACTACTCGGCATGAAGATTCGTACAAATCATTACAGCATTATCGTTTGTCGAAACCTCCGACTCGTCGCTCAAAGCCACAGGCCTTGCCAGCTCTCAGCTTCGACACATCAGGATACACGCCAGCTGATACTCAAAACTTTGCACTCGCAAATGCACCTTGGTGGTCGTCCGGCAATACATTGGGATTGACTACCTCACTCAGACCGCAGTCGCTGACTTGGAGCTCGACCTCGACGCGTTTCCCGTCCGATCAGATGCACGACGATCATCTGCACCGGCCATCTCCATTTGTTGATCTGCGCGCTTCGCTCCTTTGGATTGCCAAGGTGAGAGGGTCAATGTCAATGCCAAAAGCACTACCGACATCACGAACAACGGAATCATGAGCCACCTTGATTTTTTCTGCACAAGATCAGCTGAGGTTACTCGACGGGCTTACAGAATTGCTTACCGCGTCTGTACATGGCGGCAGCGTGTTGTAACGGGAGCCGCGGATGGATGGCCCGTAGTCCCTCCAGATTGGTTCGATCTGGCACGACCAACTCTCAATGCCGAATGTTCCATCTCGGGTGAAGGCAGCAGATCTACGAGGATCGTTTGGCACCTCCCTAGGGCCTCCAGCGAGAAAGCTCTCAATGTCGACAGTAGACGATGTGTAGAATTCGACGAAAGACCACACAAGTCCAACTAAACTGGCGAGGACTCCAAGCGTGAGCCAAACGGCCCAAATAGCACGGAACTTCCGCGTGTGGCTCTTATCAAACATTAGCCGGAAACATGATTAGATACTGATAGGCAATACCTGGTCCGTAGCTCCCAGAATGGGCAAGAGAGCCATTCCACCAACGATTGCGCAGGCGATACCTGCGGCTTGTGCTGATAACAAGCCTCCCTTCCGCACACCCGGAGGAAGGTAATAGACTTGCCCATACCACCGGATTCGACGCCCTCCTGAGAATGGTTCGGTGTCAGGGTATGTAGGAAATGCTTGGCCTTCTCTCCACCAAGTTTCATGGCGAGACCGGACTGCGAAAGCTGCTGCTGCAGCAGCTATGCCGAGAACTGCCAGAGCTGCCGAACCGACGAGGACGCGACGCTTCCATGTTGCTCTGTAGTTGGTGTGGAATTCCCTCTCAACCTTTGCGTCGGCCATGATGAATCAGTCGTCGAATGAAGGCAGCTTCTTCAGTAAATGGCTGCAACAAGATGCACAAAAGTGATATAGTATGCTTGGCATACACCAAATGTGCGCATATCATGAGGTGGATCACCTCTCCATTTTATGTTCAGCCACCAAGCCAAACTGAATCCTTCCGCAGCACTCGCATACTTTGTCGTCGCATATCAACTTCCTCATATGTCGTGGGACAGATCATGCGTCCAGTGGCATTGAACGAATACAGATGTTACATTGCCTTTTTCATTGTTCTTGGTATGCGGTCATAGCAATCCTTCGCTTCTTGTCATTTTGCTTGGGTTGCGGCACAGCACAGCATTTTGTTGGTGCGTTGGTATATTGCTGTTGCGATGTGGCATGACGTATAACATCGTGAGAAGGTATACTGCAAGATGAGTGACAGACTTGAGATAAGCAGGAGGATGTCGTGTGGAATGGAGAAAGATGTGGTGGAAGGTGTTGTGAAGAGTCCAAGACTAGGACGTCGATCGAATTTGAGCCGCAGACTAGTTAGAGGAGCCCAATTCAGGGTGAACCGTCTTGGTAAAGATCGACACTGGAGGAACTCAAAGGAGATACAAGCAAGTACGACGGCGATTGGTGCTCTGCAAGAGCGCTCGTGACAACGAAAGCAGGCGAGAATCAAAGAAGCAAGTCTGAACTTCAACAAGAAAGGTAATAACCGATGTGAAGCATTACGTTCAGATCTTTCGCACACGATGGCGTTGCAAAGTAATCTCAGAACCACATAGGCTCCATTAGAAGGACTTCTGGTCCCGTACTGGACTGCAGCATTTGCGGGTCCCAGCAAAACCGTCGAAACATGAGACGGGCCCCGGAACGCTTTCAACATGACCTGCCGAAGCAGAGTCGTTCTCCTCCGATTCTCCAACTCCCGCTCGTTCCAAATTCAGCACGCCTCAAACCCATCCCATCCTCACCCTGCTCTTCTTCCCGCGACTCCTTTTTCATAAAGGAGCAGCGATCGTATGCATACGGAACCCATCCTGCCGCATCAATCATTGCTATTACTGCCCGGACCGTTCGATAGCCAGCTCGCCCGGTATATCTTCAACCTTATCAAACACACCAATGGCAAATCTCTCCAGCCATTTCCGTGATACAATACGCCAACCGTCTTCAACTTTAACAAGACGATCAACATATTCCCCATTGACCTGGAAGAACCTTTGTCGTTGTGTCGACTGCTCGCCCGAACCACACGGCATGATTGTCTTGGATTTCGTTTCGGCCGTCTTGCCATCCGCAGAGATATCAATTCGCACGTTGCCGCAGATATGGAATGCCCAAGGAAGCACACTCTGCAGTGGAAATGCTTGAGCCTCGCGCAGGGATGCCCAAGTGACCAATGGCAGCGGGTTCGTCTCGGACGACCAGTCGAATGTCGTCTCGTCCAGGAACAGCTTATCTAATGCATCAAAGTCACCATCGTCCGCGGCATGCACGTATCTCGTGTAGATGTCGTTGATCTGGATCCAGTTGGAGATGAATTCGAGTTCTAGCACCATGGTACTAGATGTAGTATTTTTTGTACAACCGGATGTATCTCGTTGGGCAGATAGAGTATTGGCAGGTACGATCAGTCGTGAGATGGTCAAAGAATCGTTACCGAAGTCTAGCAAGGTATATAATTGACAAAAAAAAATCAGAACAGAATAAAACAAGAAAGAATGAGGGTACGGATCGGCACGGGCTTAGGATGGGTGATGTGCTTCACAGCTTCGGATTGAAACCGAACTAAAAAGCTAAAGCGTAAGACAGAAGAGTATCACGGATCGACCCGGACACTTCTATCAAGCAAAAGGCTCAGACTGCCCACACGAACTCCTCGATCTAGCATCTGCGTTGAAGAACTCCTCAAATATGATTGTCCTTTCGAAATAATCGCAAATCTGCATGGGCTCTACGAGAAGGACTTGCACGCCCCAGTACAGAAGAATGCCTCATGAGAGGACGCAGTCCGGAATAACGGCAATCATACATGCGATAAAGTCTTTACAGCCACTACAGATTCGAAATCTCCAAAGAGATCCCTTTTCAAGAGACGCTCCAGCCTCCAGACAGCCTCTCCCAGTGATCCTGATTGATTCTACACCCATCCTGCCAACCCTATTGCTGTAAGAGCAGCCGCCCCTACCGTCACCCACCCCATCCTCACCATACTCCTACTTCCCGCAACTCCTTTCCCCGCCACCTGCACCATATTCCTCAGACTCCCAAAGAAATGCAAACTCATTGGAAACGCCACAAACAATTTCGCCGCAATTTGCGCTCCTGTTGGCCAAGATCCGAAAACTGAAGCCAGATGCGCAGAAGACATGTCGATTCCTAAGGTCGGAGAGAGTAAATACAGACAGCTGAAGAGGTATAGTCCTCCAGAGAGAAATGTCCCGGTTATGCGCATGGAGATCGAGAGGAACGAGTTGATTTGTGGCTGGTAGATGCTTAAGTGGGGAGAAACGGGACGTTTGAGGCGTTGAGTTGTGAGGTGGTGGGTTTTGTCTTGGATTACTTCGAAGTGGACCTTACGCGGTGTGGATTGGTTGACAAGGCGTCTGAAGTTGGAGGTCAGTAAATGGCTATTGTTGTTTTAAAGAGAAGAGGTAGTACCTCGTAGTTTTCGGGGTGTTTCGAGTGACATGTTGGAATGTTTGTTCGAGTAGGCGTGGGCGTGCTGGGCATTGTTAGTATGGCTTTGGCGTTGCGTAAATGAGAGCTAGTGCGTGGAAATGTACCTAGTTTTTGGAACGACGCCATTTTGAGAAAATGAGAAAGCCGCTCGATTCGATGCAGACGATCACATTCGAGCAAGGTGCAAGAAGGCAGGCGGGCTGATCCGACGTTGTTTTATGTCGTTTGGACCTTCCGGGTTTAAAGCTTCAGCAGCCCGGAAATAATTCAGCCGTGATCCTTTGGTTGTGTCGCATTGGCTGGACGCGCCCACACGCCTATGGATTTTGGGGACGAGTCATTCGTGTAAAGACCACGGACTACATTTCGGACGAATTTGATAGGAAGTAGCAAGTGCGGTGTGATAGCTGAGGCTTCTTCGTTGGAAATGTATCGTCGACCGAACGATAAGCATTCCATTCGCTAACAGATATCATCCTTTATATCTCCTTGCACCATTTCTGCCAACCTCCCAAGTCCACACCACAGTCCCTCAACTCTTCCAGACCAACATCGACCCTTCCTGCACCACTGCTTCCATCTTGCATTACCAATGCAACATCAATCAGGCCTTCCCACGCGCCTCTTGCAACATTTTTTCCCCAAACCTTTGCCGTTGCAATTCCTCCAGCAGCTGTAGCTTGCAGTTTAGCCTTGCTCGCCAACACTTTATACTCTTCGTAGACGAGTGGGAACGTGATGAGCTCTGTATTGTAAATGTTCGTGAGTCGAGCAGCACAAACGAGGAGTGCCAATTGGAGCGTTCCGAGGGAGGGGAGTAGGGAGAGCTTAGAATCTGGGGCTTGGAGTATTGCGAAGTTCGAGAACGATGTGGAAAGATGCTCAAGCACTGTGTTCGTGGTTTGAGAAGTGGTTGGCAGAGTTGAGATGGCCAGGGTAAGCGTTGTGAGAAACTCGGCCAAGGACTTCGTCGTATAGAAGACTCTTTCGAGGAAATTCTTGCATATCTCAGAAGCGAACAAGTCATTGACCACAGTGTTCCAGTTCGAGAGGGGCGAAGTGTCTTGGTGGGACTTCTTGGTCATCGTGGCGCCGGATCCGCTCGGTTCCCCGAGTATCGTCGCCTCTTCCTCGGTCAAGTCATCAGGCTGTATCGCAATCGCTTTGCGACAAATCTGCTCGAAAGCAGCCAAGCTTTTGGACAAGCTCAAGTGAACATATCGATGGCTGAAGCGTGACTTCACTCGCTTTTCCAGGCTTTCCACAACATCGATCCTCGACGTGAGACCCAGGACAGCAATCGGTGCCTTCCTACTCTGGGCAATGTCGAACAGATTATACAGTAGTGTCTGCCGTGGATGTCCAGCAAATAGCTCGAACTCGTCGAGAACAAATATGACGCTTTTCGTGACTTGCTCCGTCTCAATGCCGTTCTCTGCGGGATGTGAAAGCAGTGCAAGCAATCTTGTCATCGTGTCGGCATAGTTCTTGCTCACAGCTTCGTCTTCGTCTATCTCCATCTCTTTCCCAAGTTGCCTCCAGATGTCTCGCAGCGCAATCTTGTCATCTGTGTGAATGAAGCCATTGAGCCTCACAACGTGGAAGTCATCAGCATGTGTCTTGCTTTGCTCACGAATGATCTGGTCGATCATCGTTGTCTTGCCACTGCCTCGCGCACCAATTAGCAGCATGCTGTTGCTCTCGCCTGCAGTGATTGTTTGAGTGATGACATTCGCAACTTTGGCATACTCATCATCTAGATTCACAATTGAGAGTGGTCGCTTTCGTGCGGCCTTTGCTAGCGCAATATTTCGCAAGCATTGCAGATGGTCGTCCTGAAAAGATATTTTGGCCGATGCGATTGCGTTCCTGGTCGGCTTCGTGGCGGATTTCTTTGGCGTTGTCAGCTTCTGCGTCAGCGCAAGCTTCGGCACAGCTTTGTCCTTTGGCACTATAGATTCGAACTCGACCTCATCTTCAGACTCTGCTGCTGAGCTGGCCGATGGCATGTCGATGATCATGCGATCTGCCTCATCACTCTCCGGAATCTCCAAAGACGTCTCTCGCGAGACCTCCTTCTTCCTTCCATCGAGGGCTTGCTTTTTCGTCTTCGTAGAAGCAGAGACAGTAGTAGATGATACCGTACTCGACTTCTGGGCTGGCCGTCGGGCAGAGGCTCTCTTAGTATCGCTCTGTTTGGCCAGCTCGTCCTCGCTGTCTCCATCCTGTGTTTCCTGTCGTGCACGCTCCTGTATCTCGCGCATCTCATCCTCGAAAGTCTTCTTTGGTGGTCCTGTAGCTGTGATCCATCCCTTGCCTTGATTTGCTGTGCGCGTAGTCGATTTGCGCGCACTCTTTCCAGCACCTGGGGTCTCCCCATCCTCACCAGTCTCCTTGTCCCCATCCTCCTCCTTGGCTTTGCCGAACTTCTTGAAGAAGCCTAGATCCGCTGGTCTGCTTGCTTTGACTGGACTTTCTGCAACATCTTTCTGATTCCTCAATGGGTCTAATGCCGGTTTCTGCTGCCTCCTCTTGGAGTCTGCACTTCCTCTTTGCAGATACGGGTGTCCTCCTCGATGTGCGCCCTCAAAATCATCGTAGACGTCAATCTCCTCTTTCTTCTTTTCGCGCGCGATTAACCGGGATTTGTTCCTCGCACTTGCCGCCTGTGCTTTGGCTGCGAACCATTCCGATTTCGCGTCGGGGCTGGGGTTCGTTATACCATTGCCATTGACTACCGGTGAAGATTTCGAGGCCCTACCATAAGTTACTGGCGTCTTCGAGGGAGCAGGCGAGCTCTTGTGGGCACCATCGTCCAGTTTCTGACGTTTGGAGGGGCGAGGCGCCATGGTCCAGATGATTTGCGGTCTGTCTCGATTATCCGGTAGTCATGATTTGCTTAATCACTGTTGGACACTGTTTCCTGGCAGCAGGTGTTGTTCGCGAAGGCGGCGCGTCAATGACATCTGGTTGAAGTGACGCGAAAGTGGAGCGTGAACTGCAAGTCGTCAAATAATTGAATGTGAGCTCATCAAATAGCCGTCAATTCTGTGCTCCCGAACTTCTTCCTGCAGGTCTTCTCCAGCAACGTCGCAAATGCTTGCTCGGAAGTGCAATGACTTTCAGAAGCATTGAAATTCAGCAGGAATCGAGAGCAATTGGAGATGGAGTGTCCGTGTTTCTAACACATTCCGCTGTCGAATCTTCAACCTGCTGGAGATTGAGCAGCTTCGTCAGGGACGTGGAATCAGAGACGCAGGAAATTGTACCTGCCTCTGACAGTCGACGCAGTCCACCTGTCACAGTACCTGGATACACACTAGCTTACAAGCCGACAGGAAGACAGAGATACGAGGAGATGATACGTTACACATTCAGTTCGGCAAGCCTTGTCTCCGCAAATCGCAAGCATCCCAAGCCACCACATTTCGTTTTCCGTGCGAAAGGAGCAATGAACGGAAGCGGAAAGACAAGTGCATCTCATTGACTCTGACCAGTTCTTCTTGGATACTTCCACCCATATCTTCCTCAATTGGCATGGAACCGGCCAGTCGGCCAGAGACACCGTATGGCTCCTGTCGATTCTGCAAGATTTTCTCCGAAGCGACTGCCCGTACTTCCCACTCGTTGGCGGGCTGGATGAGAGTTGAGGAGAGAGACGGCGACCATACCTTTGACTCTGGAGCAAGTGCTTGTGTGAGAGCTCTCGCATGCTACTCGTTGTTGGCAGAGTAGAGCTGATCCGGCCGGAGAAGCGGTCCGCCTCCTGTCGACTCTGCAGGACCGCATCTTGAGAGTTTTCCACGTTTCAACACTCGTTGGCACAGGGGAGAGCAGTCGCGGAGAGAAACAGTACACCTTCTGTTGTCTCTGCAAATCCGCACATGGAAAGTTTTCGCCGATTCTACACTCGTTGGCGCGCGTAAGAATAATCAGCCTGAGAGTGGGCGCATCTGCTGTTGACTCTGCAAGCTCGAAAACCGAGAATCTTTCGTATATCGCTACACGTTGGCATAGAGAAGAGTGATCGGCCCGAGAGACAATGCATCTCGTGTTGACTCCGCAGGACTGTATCTTCATAATCTTCTGCATTTTCCTCCCTGTTGGCACACAGAAGCGGACACCGCTAGAGATCCGATCCATCTCATGCTAACTCTGCCAGACGTCTTTCCGCGAATCTTGGGCTTCCTAGCACTTGTTGGCTCACAACAACACGACTGTCCAGAGATACTACGCGACTCCTCACGACTCTCAAAAACGACGTTCGAAAGGTTCCGCGAATTTGTCCAGTCGTTGGCATACACAGGCACGGTTGATCAGAGAAACAAGTGAAACTTGCAGTGACTCAATTTCAAATCAAACAACATTATCGTACACATTCTGACCCTCATTACCTCGTTATCCCGCATCAAACCAGAGAAAGCAAAAACGAAACGCGACCCTTACAAATGCAAAAAGAACAAACTCCACCCTCTCCACCCATCGTCATCCTCAGTTCCCCCCATCTCCACCCTCCCCTTTCCCATCCTCATCCCTCTTCCTCTTCTTCTTCTTGCAGGTCTCCACATGCCGCAAGTGATTATCCCTGCGCTTATCCTCCTTGCCACACTCGCCGCACACATACTTCTCCTTCACCTGGTCTGGGAAGTGAGTGTCTGTATGCCGCTTCAAATCCTTGGCCGACCCAAAACCCTTTCCGCACCATTCAAGTGGGCAACGATGGCTCGGGTCGGAATGAATGCGCTTGTGAGAGTTCAGCCTCTCGATAGTCCCAGTGGCAAAATCGCAGAGGTCGCAGGGGAAGTCTTGGGGACCGTAGGGGTTGCCTTTGCCTCTGCCTGTCCTTCGGGGAGCGGCAGGAGCGGGAGGAAGAAAGGGGTTTAGCACCGGAGGGGCAGGACCAGGAGCGTGTCCAGGAGCGGCGGCAGGAGCAGGAGCAGGGGCGAGCGGCACACCAGAGGCCATGGCCACCTGACCTCCATACTGGTGCATTGGAGGCCGAGATTGGAGTGGCCGATGTGCGAGCGTGGTCCGCTGATTTGGCCGGAGCGGCACAGCGAAATTTGCTTGCTGTGGACGGAAGTGCACCGCGTTCACGCGCGTAGCTTCGCCTCTCTGATCATAAGCAACATGACCAGCGGGCAGCGTGGCGACACCAGGTGGCGGGAATTGCCCAGGATTTACAGAGACAGGCGGCGGGAGGTTTGCTTGCTGCTCACCGAAGTGCACAGCGTTCCCACCGAAATCCACGCGCGGAGGCCCTCCTCTCGGATCCCAAGCAACATGACCAGCGGGCTGCGGAGTGACACCAGCTGGCGCAGATTGCGCGCGAGCGGCGGAGAAGGGCTGGGCGAGCTGTGCTTGCTGGCCGCCGTAGTGCGGAGTGGCCCCGATCGACTCCGCAGGGACGTCTCCTTCTCTCTGGGTCCAATCGCAAAGATCGACACGCGGCGGAGCGGAACCAGTTGGCACATACTGTGCACCACTTCCAGAGCCATGCTGCTGACTCTGAGGATACGCCTGTTCGTACATAGGCGGCAGAGGGAAAGCACTTGGCGCGGATTGCGCTTGACCAGCAGAGGAAGGCGGAGCGAAGTTTTCTTGCTGCACATCGAAGTGTACAGTGCTCATCCCTTCTCTCTGATCAAGAGCGACTAGATCAGCGGGAAGTAGAGGGGAATCAAGTGCCGCATACCAAGCACCATTTCCAGAGACATGCTGCTGACTTTGAGGATATGCCTGTGGATACCCAAGCGGCGGAGCGACATCAAATGGCTCAAACTGAGCACCAATCCCAGAGAGCTGCTCCTGCTCATGACTCCGATCCCAAGCACCAGGACCAGCAGTCAGCAGAGCGACACCAGTTGGCACAGCCTGCACATCATTTCCAGAGACATCCTCCTCCTCCACCCCCTGACTCCGTCCCCATGCCTCCTGAGACTCGGACAGCGGAGCGGGACCAGTCGGCACAGCTGGCTCAGAAGCGGCAGGAGCGTTCAATTCCTCCCAGAAAAGGTCCACAACCTCCTGCTCCTCAGCGCTCAGAATTACGAGTCCTTCTGTCGCCTCAGATGCCACATCTCGTCCTTGATTCTCAGAGAAAGGAGGCCGCAAAAGAGGTTCTCCAGATTGTCCTTGTCTTTGTGTCTCTCCCGAGAAATCGAAATCGAAGTTGTTTTCGAAGGCGTCCATGTTGAATGGCTTAGTCGTGATCGTTATTTGCGAGAAAGAGAAAAAGAAAGAGAGAGAGAGAGATTCTTCTTCCGATGATGAGCAGCCTCCCTGCGGCGTGCTTCAGTATATAAAGACTGCGATTGTCCATAACTTTTAGCATTGTGGTACTCCAAGAACTGAGCGAGTATTACTACAGTACCGTGGTATTCTTGTCCTTAACTATTGATCAGATTGGTCTTCCAACGAATTTCGCGCTGACACCGTGGCTACGACGATGAGTCGCACTGCGCATCAGTGATCATCGCGATGCGAGAACGTGTCCATTGTTCTTACCATGGGGTCAATAATAGCGGGTCAGTGATAGGGAGGAGCTGGAGTGAGTACAGAAAGAAGTTTATTATGCCAAGAGCCAATAGCGACTAGCCAAATATACGTAAGTGAATGTGAACGCTTGCTCCAGCTACTATTTGCATTGCATTTCAGGTAGGCTCTAGTGATTGCGCAAGTACTTCCTCAAGGTCTTCCAAGGGGTCAAATGAACTGTCTCCGCCCAATGAGTCGGCTCTCGTGGATGCTCGGTACTCTGTCGATGAAGAACTTCGAGAAGCGTGGCGCGACATGGCCACGCCCGAATCACTCGTTGTGACTGCCAATTGATCCGCATGCTTCGTCTGCATGTGTCGTCTGAAGTTGTCCGCACGGAAGACCACCCATTTTCGTTTGCAGTGTGGACATGACACGGGCTGGTGCGGTCTGTGAAGCTTCTGGTGCCGCAGCAGGTCTTTGTAATACACAAACCTTTTGTCGCAGCCTCCCGCCGCGCACGCATACGGGCGATCCGAATGCTCCATGTGCACGCGATGCTGATGTGCCATCATGCGCTCTTTTCGATCAAATCTGCAGGCACACTTGGAGCATTTGAAGGCGCCATCGAGTAGCTGACGTCCGGTCCGCCTTGGTCGTTGAGCAAGTCCACTTGAAGACGTAGTAGACAGCGCTGAAGCAGTAGAAGGTGTCAGAGACGCCGCGGACGGCGGTACCACAAGGTCGTTATCATCATGTGTCATAGGCGTGTCACGGTGACCAGCAAGTGGCGTGCCGTCAGCCAGTTGGTCCACGATATGAGGATCATAGGCCTGCCAAGTGTGCTGGTGCTCACGCAAGCGCTCTATGCCATCCCGTGATGACGATGGTGCTGTCGAGCCAGGCACATCGCCGCGCTGATCGTGGATAGCATGGTATTGTAAGTACTTCTCAGAGAGTCGAGAGAGACCCTCCCTGTGGCAGAACGTGACGACCGAGTCGTGTCGGAAGTGGCTGAAGGCTGCACTGTGTCGCGGCGATGAAGTCGAGTCTATGCGAGGCTCTTGAGGGACTTGCGCACTCTCCGGATACAAGTAGCTCAAATCTCGTGCGAAGTCTGTCTGTGCAGGGTGACTCCTGGGTTCCCGAGCAATGACAGCGTCTTCGTCCTGCGGCGGACGAGCACCTCGAACTGGCAAGAACGGTTCCCAAGGCGCGCCATGAGATTGTTGAGCCGACGCATTGCGCTCTTGCAACTGAGGATTGGGATGTGACACCGTCGCTGCTCGTGCTTGGCCTTCTTCGTATTGACTCAAAGGATATTGCAATTGCTCGGCCAGTCGATGGCTTATGCCAGATGTCGTTTCAGTGAGCTCAGGTAGTGCAGCACTAGCGAACGTGTCTCCCCAAGTCGGTTGCGGGTCGTCTTCAAATCCGTACGTAGTATTGCGCGGCGCACTTGCAGTATCGTGTCCTGCATTTCGACCGACGAGGGAGCAGTAGAAACATTGATCGAGGGGTCCTTCCGGGATCGGGCATGTCGGGTCGTGGAAATTCTGCTAAAGCTCTGTCAACATCGTTGCCGGAGTTGAGTGCGAAGAAGCTCTACAGCATACCTGATGATCTGCATCGTAGTGATTGTCAAAGATGGCTCCAGTATCTGCCAACAACTCATCCTCCTCCCAATAGGATGATGATGAGAAGGGTTCCATGGCTACGGCAGTATAACAATGGCCTCACGTTGGGTCTCGACGACAGCAACGAGTTGCAGCCGAGGAGAGCAAGCACATTTGTATTCGGCGCCGAACCGCACGGCAAGAGCAACTGCTAGCAACTGGCGGTGCTGGCGGTGCACGTCAACAGGCAAGAACAATGTCGCGTCGCGTCCAGCAATTCCCTGGAGGTGATCTGACCTCGCACAAGCAGTGGCGAACGGACCTACATATCATCATCTCAGTGCTACGGGATTGCGCAACCTACTCGAAGCCTGCGATGACTGCTCATCTGGCCAACGTTGCTGCCAAGCGCAGAGGGGCCGCCAGTGAGCAGTCAAGCACGTTCGTGCCGAATGTATGCGTTGCAGCGGTCGTCAGCGACATCGCAGACACATGCAAGAGACGGCAAGCCGGTCGGAAGGACATTTGATCTCAAGGGGGCGTGTAGGTGAGTCGTGACTTCGCGTGGCAGCGGAGAGGGTTCTCACTGCCTGCGCCAGTGACCGACCGGTCAAGGCAGTCCAGAGCTCGCGGCGAACTGCGGCGTACTCGGAGTAATGCTGCTGCTGCCGCTGCTGTATATCAGCAAGCCATTGCTGCCGTCAAGCGACGTCACGCTGATAAGAGCTCGCAGGCAGTGGAAGACGCGTCGGAGTTGCAGAGGCGCGTAATGCAATCGCGTCAAAGAGTGAGCCGGTCGTGATTCGCGGCCGGGATATGCAAGCTGCATTGGGTGCAGTTCCCCAGCTGCACACCAGCGTCTCGTGATGCGGTACTTGTCGAGGAACAGGTCAAGTGTCGAGAAGTGACGTGCAGGGAGTGCAAGGAAGTGAGAACACCGCCGGCCGGCCGCCAGTAAGGCTCGGTTGGTCTGTGCGCCCGCCAGCCGGGTCTGTGCACCAGCGAAGTGGAGACTGTGGGGCTCTAGCACTGCCTCACACATCTCACTACTGACGAGTGGCTCTGCACTCTCTCGATGCAGCAATTTTCCAGAAAGAACACAGCCTCCTTCCACTCCACTGACAACGCTCTGACATCGTTCCCCGTCACGTCATCCTACCGTGCTCGTAATCTCTCCGATCTCCTACTAGCAATGCTTGTCAAGCTTGCCTTAAACCGCGAAGCCAAAACAGACGTCAACTTCACAGCACATCACTCACAATGCTGCAGAGTCGAGACTGATCAACCAGGGCGTCTAGATCTTGTACCACCTGACCTTCTTCCAACTCTCCACCGACGACATCGGAGCTCACTGCCAGCAGTATCTTCATCATCACCGTCAAAGGTACACCATAAGCCGAAACCACCAGCAGCAACAACCGATCGGAAGGATCAATTGCCTTTCCCAAAAGCTGTCACACCTCCATTCTTCCCTGCTACAGCTCACATTTCACACAGCTTCGCCAACCGGGGCAACAAAGCCTCCTGTCGGCTTAACGATTCTCCTCCCAGCACTCGTTTGAGCCGAGCTTCCTCAAGAAACGGCAACACTTTGATCCTCCCTTCTCGCAGCGCGCCGTCGGTCATCCGATAGCGTCGGACGTGAGAGATAAGGACCGAATGGAGGCAGATTCGGCATTAGATTCTCGAGATTGATTGCGTTGATTCGTGGGTTCTGCAGGCAGTGTCACCGAGGAAGCATTCTCGGGGAGGCTCTTCCGCGAATCCTGGTCTGATCTAGCCTGGTTGCCTTTCTGATGAGTACTGTGATATGTATGCACAAGGTCATGTGTGTGTTTTCCTGTGAGTTGAGTTTTCGTTTACGTGCAGTGCCGGCTCGGTGAGAGCTGTGAAGGTGCGATGTGCATGACGCAGGACAAGATCATGCATGTTCCGATGTGCTGGGTTGTAAGGCTGATAGAGTCGGTGAAAGTCATGAGTGTATTGCGGAAATTTGCGTCGCAATGTCAAAATAAAGTAGTGTAGATGCATCTATCGTACATCTTGGGGTATATCTCAAAACGCCGTCCATGCCCGCCCAATGCAGCCTGTAAATGCCGTGTTCCATCCATTTCCTCTTTGCGCCAATCAAGTGCAAATTACAAGGGTATAGCGCTGTGTAGAAATCCAAAGTGTTGTATCTTATCCGATCGTTCGTTATTCTGAAAGTCGTGCCGTCATTGATCCAA
The DNA here is from genome assembly GCA_013365235.1 of Cercospora sesami. Taxonomy (NCBI): domain Eukaryota; kingdom Fungi; phylum Ascomycota; class Dothideomycetes; order Mycosphaerellales; family Mycosphaerellaceae; genus Cercospora; species Cercospora sesami. The sequence goes on from JAASLG010001399.1 coordinate 31,372, forward strand.
TCCAAGTCCAATGGAAATGTCTCAGTCTTTCATGAATCTCACTCGTCACGACTCCATCCGATGCTGCGTAGCCAAATGCCTGTCCAAATGATCCTGTCTGCCAAATCCCTTGGAGTGGTACTTGCAGCCTGCATGCTTGCAGTAAAAGCGTTGTCGATTAGGATCGTGGCGAGGAGCGTGTCGCGCCAGATCCTTCCGGTACTGAAATCGCTTGTTGCAGGTCGGGCAGACATGGCTGCGGTTCGCATACGGCTGGTGCGAGCGAAGGTGGTGCGTCAGATCACCTTGCGTGCTGAAAGCCGCGTCGCAGTGGCTACAACTGATCTCGCCAACGAGCATCTCCTCCTTTGTGCGGCGTGGAGATCTTGAGGCCGAGGATCCCGGTGATGAGGCAGAGGTCGGCGAGAGGTGCGCATCGGAGACGGGAGGAGGAACGAGGCGGTTTGTGTCCAGTCGCGGCATGTTTCGTACACCAGCAGCTGTTGCCCGGCCCAGCCAGCCGTGCATGTGTTCGAGCGGCAGTGAGTCGACACGAAGGTTATGATTGTCTAGATTCTCATTCGATAAGACTTGTGAACCGCTCGTCACCGGAAATGTGGGAGTCGTCTCATACTGCGAGACCTGGGGCTGCTGTGGTGCTGTTCGCATGGGCTCTGTCAATTCCGGCAATTCCGGAAATAATTGTGCAAGATCGTCATTGTAGTGCTGATTGGCATTGAATTGGGGCAGTGTGGCATTCATGTCGCTGGGGTTCGCATATGGAGTCGAGAAGTTCGGCGTGGGCATCGTTGGGGCTTGCATAGCTTGCCCAAAGTGTTGACCAGTCATTGAAGGGTTAGAGTGGCCAGCGAAGGAGACCATTGTGGGACGATTTATGTTGCCAGGCATGAATCCGTGTTCAGGTTGAACAATGGAAGGTGCGCTCGTTGATAGTCGCTGCATCTGCATGAAATCCTGCTGCGGCTGGAGACCTGAGGTTTCCATAAGATATTGGGGAAGATAGTCTGTCACATTGCGCTGGTTGGGGATGGGTCGCGATCGCGGTACAGGTTGGGGAGCATGGCGAAAGTGCCCACTCGCCATAGGTGAGGCAGCCTTGCGAGACGTTAGTATACAAATTGCATAAGTCTTGCGAGGAGCGCGGTCCGCCAAGCATACCATGCTGTTGTATTGTGATGAGTAGGCCAACATGGTCGACAGCTCTTCTCCAGCAGAAGTCCAATCGAGGTCGTTCGGATCGAAGTGTTCTGAGCCTGAAGAGCTCGCTCGTACAAATGTTACAAGTAACAGTATCAATATCAATAAGAACGTCGTTGATCGAAGGCTAGGCGTGACCATCGATTTAGCTGTAGTCAGTCGTCGGCCGGTGCCAAGCTTCGTGCGACGAGCAGAAGAACCGCGACGATGCTGTTATAAGAAAGTCGTGATGATAGAGCGGCGACGAGGTGAGCGAAAATCATACTGACCAATGCCCCCTTACCTTATATCTAAACCATGGGCGCATGCGTTTGGGGACGCCCATAAGCATTGTTTGTTACTGGCGTCAGGGAGAGAGAATCGATGTGTGCTGCGGTCGGTGGGTTTTGGGCTGTGCAGGCAAGCGTGCATGCCTGCCGCGCTCCCGCAATCCACTTTCCAACTCGTTCAGGCATCTTCATGCACGGTGAGCATCACGATGCCTTGACGCGCTCAGGAGTAGCGGCGAGATGCGATATGGCCGCTGTCGTTACTGTGTTGAATCATTTTGTTGTTGTCGTGGTGTAGAAGAGTGAGCAGTGAGCAGCAGCAAGCTGGAGGAACACGAGGGAGTTCAAGCAGGAGCAGCCAATCAGACAAAGCGGGGCATTGCGCACGTCCGTCTCACACCTCGAATCTCCAGCTTCTCGAAGACAGTCCTACTATACCATGGAACAACACCCCAAACACTTGATCGCGAAGCTCGGACACGATCACCCACTTCTCCCTCCAGCCCTACCCCAACATCACCCTAGCCATGAACACTTCTCCCCTCGTACTAGCAACTAGCGCACAAAACCCACGCATCATCATCCCAGCCAACACTATCGAAAACGCCTCACGAGAGAAGCTAATCAGCCACTTTAGCAACTCACGAGATCACGCGCGAGACTCCACAGCATGCGGCCATGCACGTCAGACAGGACATTGACGTTGGTGCTACAGAGCCGACCAAACTCTCGCAGCTCGTCTCCAGGCATCGCTGAGGCTGTGCAAGCTCGAAGCGGGAAAGCGGCTCTCCACAGCTCACAGTTGCGAGATTTTGTGACGAGGGAGAGCCACACATTCTCTGCCACAACGCGCTCAGGCATGCGGACATGCATGATAGTCCCCGCCCGGATTCGTTGGACAGCCTCTGCCGTCGCTGGCTGTGGCTCGGTCTGCGTCGTGCCGTAGCTTCCGCCAACCGGTGAAAAGATGCAGATGGGTGGTCAGCAGATCATGCTTGCACGTCGCGACTTGCAGGCTTGTCGCTTGGTCGCTTGCAGGGTGTATGACGATCTGTTGACAGCTTTCGGGGCCGAGCCTCTATGCATTGTAGGAGAGTGACATTGGTCATGGTATCTCTCCATTTCTCTACTAGTAGGCTACACTATGGAACACTGTTGCTGTGGGCACGCTCCGCTCCTCTATGTCTATGATACAAGTTGTTTTCTGTTTTGTACATTTGTGGTGATACGCTGCGTGAAATCGTGCAAATCCAGCGAATCGTAAATTCATCTACAGTGGGAGTTGGGCGCGTCCGTTGACTCCGCTACGCCTGACTGTGATGGCAGCTACGTAGATGCCTATCGCGGTGGTCCTTCCGGGCAAAAGGCTTGGTGCGGTATGGGCAACCAATGTTGTTGCAAACAAGGTGTCGGTCTCGTGGTCCATGAGTCTTCATATGCCTTTTCAAGTCTTTCTCGTAATAAAAGCCAGCATTGCAAAGTGTGCAAAATTTCCGTGGAGCTTTGTGGCAGCGCGCGTGATGGGTCATCTTGGATCTGGTGGCAAAGCGTTTCCCGCACGGCTTGTCTGGACTACCATCGCAGATAAAGTCACCTACGCCCATCGAAGAAACCGATACTGCGCGGGTTCTGTGTCTCTCTGGCGACAGAGTCTGTCCGTCATTGCGTGCTGCTGTCATAGGCACATTCGAAGCTCCCGCAGCCCACTGATCCATGTTGTCTCTCGCGGGCACATCTGCTGGGACACCATACATGTTCATGGGAGGTGGAGGCCGGGCGGCGTGCGGAGAGAGATGTTGCCCACTGTGCAGCGGCGGGAACGCTACTGGCGTTGGTGATCCAGCCATGGCGACATGGTGAGCACCGTCGAATTGGCTGACACTTGCCGAGACTGGTGTCAGGAAGTCTGCCTCGTCGACGAATGAGTAGGAGCCGTGATACGGGCTGGTCTCACTGCCAGCGTTCGAGAGCACTCCATAGAGATTGTGGTGACGCCAACTCAGCGCTGTATTAATTATGTTCTCGTTGACTTGTGCGGACAATGGCGGCGTCGGGTGGAAGTCTGGTGCTTCCGGATTGAAGTTCTGTTGTGAACACGAGAGGCGCTGAGGTGTGCTGGGCTCAGCGTCCTGCTTCATTTGATGTCCCACTCTGTGGTCCGTGTCGCGCTCTTGTATGTCTGAAGGCAGATGGACGCTGTTGTCGCGTGCATCGAGTTCCATGCCCATGTCCACGTCCTGGTCAAGAGACTGCGCGGCGCCTCCATTGACTCTTTGGCCATGGTCACCTGTGGGCAGGTCGTCGTTTGTGAAAGTAGTTCCGAGCTGCGTGAGCAGCAGTTGCGGGTCGATATTGTCCCAAGTGAAGTCCATCGTGTCGGTTGTCTCTGCGGCCGGCAGAGCTCATGAGGTGTGCCAGTCGGGCACTTTGGGACAGTCCGTCGAGGAGGTGTCGAGGACCACGTTCGTAGATATATTGTTGATGTGGAAATCTGTGTCGCAGTACGACTGGAGGAAGAGGAATCGAAGGAGGTAGTCGAGTGGAGATACTAAAGTCAGTCGCACAATATGAAGCGTCGTCATCGGATAGCAAACAAATGGGCGAGGGAGAAGAGGGACGTAGTCCTACGTAGTTGTGGGCTGGCCGCTGGCGGCCTCCCCAGATACAATACCGCGTGTTGGCGGCTCTGCTCGATCGATTACCGCATTCGTGAACCTAGCAGCGCACCAGCACAGGCGCAGCACTCGCACTGCAAGCCATTGATCCTATGTCATAAGCATAAACAAGCGACTCCAGTAAAGAACGTGTGTCAACCCCTGCTGGCCAGGACCGTACGGAGTGCGAGACAGTGTTAAAGCGAGAAGACGCAACGCGAAGGGCAGGCTATACCTGCTTACCGATTTGTGATACGGCGGGGTGTAGTTGCTCTTGGCCAAATCCTTCGGCGGTCTTGAGCTTCATGTCCTTGACCTTTTTTGCCTTGAGGCGGTCAATTGTGGAGGTGTCAAGAAGCCAGTCGTTCCTGATCTCGTCCAGATACACACTTTGGAGATTGGCGCAGCGCAGGCTCGTCCGGTGCTGATTCGCGGGCATCGTGGACAGCTGCTGTAAGAAGCTGCTGCGCCGAGTCTCAAGCAAGAGCCCAAGCTCCAAAACAGCCAGTTTGGGCGGGCGGCTTGCTCAAGCTGGGAACGCGTCTTTGGCGGTGCTTGCATCGCCTTTGCGCCAACGCATATCGTCTGCCGTCGGCGGCGCGTGTGGTGACGGTGACGGGGTGGTGACGGTGGAGGCCAGCGAACAGCGGCCGCGGGCCAAGCGCATTGTCCTGTCAGCTCCCACTCGTCCCCCTCATGCAGTGCCGGCGCGGTCGATTCTGTGGGGGCTGTGATGGCTGTGTCAATGCGGTTGGTTCGTTGTTGGTCTGACGCGCTCCGATCGGCGTGTCGCGACGCGTTGCAGCCTGAGCGAGTGTCAAGCCGTGCTGTTGTGCATGTGGGCTACACGACCTCGCTGCAAGCTCCGCTTCGCCCCAACTTCCGACGTCTTCACGCTCTTTCCGTTGTTATCGGTTCGAAGGGTCCGCATCCGACAGCTCTTGCATGTTGTCTTGTCCCGACGCCAGGAGGCCAAGTCCGCCGTGTCATGTTGGCATTTTGCGAGCGATCCTGGTCATCAGTGTCCGAGGCGGTGGAGATGGAGGATTGAGCACGATCGGCCTCTCGCTTGACGGAAGGTGCGCGGAAGGGTGTGCTCGGGGTGTTGGGCGCGGTGGACACACCGTGCTGAATACATACAATCTGTCGAAATGGCGGTCGGGCTGATATGCATTGCAGACTGATGCTCATCAGAAAGGCCGCGCTCCACGTGGCACCATTGCTCAGCTATTGCCAACGAAGAGAGCCAAGGCCACGCGTGGTTCCATCATCGTGCGCTGTACATTATGGAAGTCATGGCATCGACATCGTCGTCGAGAGAATCGAGAAATGACATTGTGCTGAAGTTGAGAGAAGACGAGGAATATCCATGCAACTTCGAAGCTTCGTTGCGTGGCTGGGATCATCAGGCTTCCAAGACTTCGTCTTGTCTGTGCTGGAGCCTATCTATTTACCTTCTAGCCTCAGCCGCTAGTCGCAAGTCGTTCCACTCCTCTAAGCATCGGCCCAAGGTGGTACACTGCATCTCCAAGGTACGGCAGAAACAGATTCGACTCTATTGCAACAGTCGCTCTTGGCCGTCAAACCACAGCCTGAGATTGAGCAAAGTGCCCAGAGTTTCCGGATACTGTCAAGCCGTCTATTGGTCGTATAGCTCTTTCCTTGAGATTCCATTTCGTAAAAGTTCGACAAGATAGGATGCTTACGCATTCTCTGGGCAAACAACTTGTGTACACAGACTCCACGCAGTTGATCTCCGAGCCAGTACTTCGGCGAGATGACAGTGGGACGAATGTACTCTCGAAGCTTCGTTGGAAACGAGCAACAAGCCCTTCTGACCTGTCCGGCGACGGCCAAATGACTGCGTTCAGAGCACAGCATGGGGACAAGCGCCCAGGCTCTGATACGTTGGCATCTCCTGGCTCCGAATGACAAGGATAGGGAATCGTGGCTGCTTAATACACTAGAAGGCAACGCGAGAGTGATCGCACTCGACAGTCATACCCGAAATCTGCTCTGAAGTGGTCAGTAGCTCAAATCTCTCTGTGCTCGTGCCTGGGAGTCACTGGAAGACATCTCGCGAGTCTTCACGCACAGGAAGTCGCTTTTCTCACACAGAAACCTCGAGTGCAAGGAATCCGCGAACTCTAGGAGAGTGCCAGAACTCTAGCGAGATTACGATAGTAAGATCCGATGACCAGACCGTCTGGAGACAAGCAGCATATCCTCTGAGGCTACACTTCCACTGTCGTAACTCGTCTTCCATTCGAGCAGCTTCGTCTTGAAAAGAAGTATACGTCCGACGTCGCCTTTACTATGGGAATTCAACCCTGGATAATTGCAGCGGCCTTCTGCGCTCCAGCAGCGCTGGCCAAAACAGAATCCTTACCCGGACAGCAACGATATAACGGTAGGTCTTTCTATAGATCCGTACAAGAGGAGAAAGGGTTTACTGCTGATATCACCAAAGGTGAATGTAATGTATGATATGTCTACTCACGTACCGCTTGACGTCCTGCAGCGCGAGACTAATGCTGTCTTCTTTTCAAGGCACCAGAAGATTGCTGTGCATGTGATTTCAGGTTCTGCGAGTATCGTTGGCTTGTATCTGTACGTATGTTTGGTTTTTCGTTTCGATATACATTCCATGCTATAGAAAAGCGCTAATTCGAACCCTGTGCAGTGACTTTCGAATTCACCACAGATACGCTATAGGTGTTGGTATGGAGATGAGGGTCGACGCTTACCTCTTGTTGCACGCTGTTCGAAGACACGAAGCCTCAAGAGAGATTGGAGATGATGGTAGTATGTTTTGAGGTCATGAGATCTACACTTACAGTACTTACTCTGAAAGAGGTTCGCCGCACTGTCATTTTCAAGTCGCTATTTCTTGAGCACAAGGATTGCGTCCTGCTTTGTTCAACTTTTTCGGTCGCTGTTATCGTTTTATGCTGATGCCCGAAAATGCTGTCAAAGGAATTTTTCAGCAACCCGACAGCGTAGCGTGGCTCCAGGAGGCATCCGGCCGGGAACACGATTATGGAATGCGGATTTGGTGACCCCCTCATAACCATATACTTCTCTACAGAAAATAGAATAGTAATTAAATTTATGTGTCTTTATTTTTACTGTCTAGTACGAGATCAAGTTTCGTAGTAGTTTAGAACGCGTGTCTGTTCTACACGCCAAACAGGCCAATCGTTATATTGATATGAAACCATTCGGAGTTCGAGTGCCGCCTTGAAATGCTTGTAAAGCTTCGCATCCGTACCAAAATGCCAGCCTGCGTCGCGGCCACGAGTGCTGGCGCATGAAATGATAGCAAAGCTCATATTAGCAATCTATACTGATTCCCAATTACGATTGTTAACATAGTCGGCGCCACTCGCAGGGCATTTTTGTGCGAAGTAAAATGGCGCGTATGCCCTAGTAGCTGTTATGGTGCTCATTCGCCATCATTCCGATGGTGTTGATCACGATTCTCTGTTGATACACGTGTGTACGTCTTTTTCGATCGCTCAAAGTAGGTCTCCTCTTGATAAGTCGGCATCTCAATCGGCTTCACAGGTGCTTCCATCTCTCTTGGACTTCGCAACTCGGACATCTGATTGATTCTTTGCTGGTCGTCCAGCTCGACTGCTGCCGCGAAAGGTTGGCCCTTGCCAATTCCGTCAAGCTCGAGCCTTGCGTGATCGAAAAGCTCGGCCCTTTTCTGTTCCGTCTCTGTAGCGTCTAGCTCCCCCTTGAGCTGAGTATGGCTCTTTTCGTTTTCCTCGTCTAGTTGCTTCCGCAGTTGGGCTTGTTTGCGAACCCGTCTTTTCTTTCTCCAAAAAAGCCAGGCTAGCATGCCTAATATCAGCAGTGCTGCAACGGTGCCAACCACGGCTCCAGCAATAAGGCCTTTGGGCGTTCCACGTGCTGCAGTGGAGGAAGGTAACGGACTGGTGCTTCCTGCCACAGCAATTGGAGCATACTCACCCTCGGCAGAGACGGTCTTCAGCTGGGGCCCGCCCGTAGCATTCCAGATAGCAGCAGACAATCGAAAGTTGCGGCGATCGTAGTCAGTAACAAGATACCTAGAAATCACATCAGGACCGCATCGAGCAATGATCTGACCGACACAACGATTTTACTTACGCCTCTTGCAAGAAGGTGCGGCCTAGTACATACGATTCTGGAGCCGCCGCGCGTTTGAGTGGAAAGTAGCGCAAGGTAGTCGAGCTATCGGTAATATTCGCCAGAGGAAATGATAGCTCCAGATCGAAAGCAGCGTATGGCAAAGATATGTCGATTGTGTCTTCACTGCTGGCATTGGAAGCAAGCTTAAAAGTGACGATGGCGTTGCGAGCGAGTAAGGAGGCTCGTTGGGTGTCATTGATCAGGTAGTATTCGCTTGTACTATTCCACACGAGCCCAAATGCCGACTCGAAGCTCAGACAGGCTGCCTCTGGAAGCCAGATCTCGGGGATGAGAGAATCGATTTTCATGGTAATGTTCATATTATCAGCGAAGCCGTCGCCGTCTAAGTTGATGCTTCGAGCATGAACCAACAGATCGGAGGTTGAGTCCGAGCCCAGGTCCACGACCAGAGTGCGCCCCTCGTTCCCGCGACTGGCATCGTATCCACCGAAGGTCAAGCTCCCGGGCCGACTTCTATAGTATGCGCCAGCTTGATAGGCATAGAACGTGCTTTGGATGACATTCTGGCCTCGTAAGGCGCCCAAGGGGGAGGGAAATGGCAGTATGGTACTGTTAACGAAGGTGCTGTATTCAGAGAGCCCTAACAATCTAAGAAACATCGAATATTCTGCATATGCGGCAACGACCTGTTCCCCAATCGCAACTGCTTGGTCGACCAGAGAGGCCATTGTGATAGTGTCGAGCCCGACCTGAGCCGCCGTTGACTTCAACGATTGTGGTGTAGGAAGTTGGCAAAATGGTCCACCTTCGCACGGGATGTATTGGAACGAGGTCGAGCTCGCAGTATCGAACAGATTCCCACGCAGAAACGGACACGTGGCAGGATCGTTGCCAATTCCATTTGACGGGAAATAGCAGCCTTGCTCGTGGACAACCCAGATCGCTGTGCCAGATGTGGAAGGTAGCAACTGAACAGTTTGTGGTGGTGTTCCAACGCCCATACTGAAGGTGGACCAGCTTCCATCATTTCCGCGGAAAGCTGCATCAGCCGGAATGCTGAGCGCCATCACTTTCGCGATTGATACTGCACTCCAGCGTCCAATAACACGGATAATGTGCAGCCCTGGCCGTGGAGAGATGTTCAGACAAGACATTCCATCCAAGGCGGCCTCGACCGCTCTTATGCTGTCGTGTAGGGATCGCCCATCCGCATTGGCGAGGTGGCAGACTTCGCCAGAGGCAGCGCAAGAAGTCACATTGTCTGGCTATTGGTGCTGGAGTGTTCGTGGCTGCATAGGATGCTTGACAGCTGCGTGGGACAGTCTTGGCGCCATGTCGCCCAGACTCAGCCTGATTACTATATCGTCACGCAAAAGTGTCTGTTCTAGGTGTTTTGAAGAACATCTACTAGTGATGTGCAAAGCTGCAACCGAGTTTGTATGCGCTTCCTCACTTTCATGTTTAGTACTGGAGCACTACCTTACAGACAAACAGAGGGTAATCGCTATGTCAAACGATCCAGTCGGACCTAAATAGCTACATGTTCAGCCTTTGGCTTGCATCGTGCTCGCCTATAGGACGCCACCATCTGACCTGCGCTTCAGCTGCGGGGCTGTGTAGAAGAAGGTATATAATAATAAACTTGCCATGAAAGCACCCTCGGAAGTTCAGCCTGATCGTCCGCAACTTTGTCTAGCACCTCGAACACAACCACTGCGTTTTGCAAATGTTTTCGAATAGAGCAAGTGAACGACACAGCTACTTAGCACACAAATTTCCCGCCTCTTGACCCTGGCTCTAGTAGAGCCTCTACGTCAAAAGTGTTCAGAACTCCAGCATCGGTCATCGGCGCAATCGCTATTGTGGACCACAAATGTTCTAAACACTTTGATCTCATCAGACGTTGAAATAGCTATCTTTTTGGGCCCTCGTATGAGTAGTTACTTAGATCGACGTCGTCCTCCATCCCACGACTTCAAGGTTCGCGGCAAGGACCACTTCTGGTCAGGAGCGAGTCCTTGCAACAAAGCTCCGATATTCACGTTCTCATTGAGCTTGAGCAATGTAACTTCAAAGCCATGTGCTTTCTGCCTCGAAGCCTTCAACTCGCGCTGTAATGCATCGAGCTTCTTGTTGACCTCCTGCAGCTCCTGCTTCGCAGCACACTCGCCTTCTGCCAGCTCCTTCGCCCTGAGCTCCAAGGCAGCGAGAGTTTTTTGGACCTTAGTCAGCTCTCGTTTTGCTGTCTGCCCGCCGTTCAGTCGCTCTTGAGCTGTCGTTGACAAGCTCGCTGCCTGTCTTCTCAGCTTTGTGATCTCGCTTTGCTGCTTTGCGTAAGCATCACGCTCATTTTGGAGAGCGATTTCTTTCGTTTCAAGCTTGGTCTTCGCTTCTGACAAGTTTTGTTCAGCTGTCTCCCGCTGTTGCTCCGCCAGCTGTCGTGCGTTCTCCTTGGATCGGAAATTCTGCTCAGCCTGGACACGAAACTTCTTCTCCTGCTTAAGCTCTTTATGCTTTTCTTGACACAGCTTCACGGCCTCTTCGCGATCCTCGTTGTGGTTTTTGCATTTGGTCGTGAGACCTTCGCATTCCTTCTGCAGGTCCTTGTGTGACGCACCAAGGTTCTTGAAACGCTCGTCAAGAATTTGATGTTCTGCCTTCAGCTCATTGTACGCTGTATCTTTGGCGTTCAACCGCTCTTTGAGACTGGCCAGGGTCTTCTTGAGCTCACGTAGCTTCTGTTGCTCGTTGACCAGTGTTTGTCGCGTTCGTGTGTGCTCATCTCGAACTTGCTCTTCCTCTTTCTCGACCCTGTCAATTCTCTGTTGGAGATCATCAAGAGCGTTTTGCCACTTGTCATGATCCTTGGCGTGTTGTTCTCGCTCTCGTGCCAAGTCTTGCTCAATACTGCTCTTCTGGTCAAGAGAATTCTTGATCGTGAGCAAAAGTGCGTCGTTATTGTCTTGATTCTGCTTTTGCAACTTGTTGCGTTCTGATTCCAGAGCCTCATCAGCTTTCCGCTTCACGCCTTTAACCTCTTCCTTGTGATTCTTCTCAACGTTCTTCAATTCCCTCTGGTGATCCTGTTGAGCCTGTTTGAGCGCGCGGTCATTGTCCAATGCAAGTGCATCAGCGTTTTGCCGAGCTATCTCAAGACTTTCCTCCTTCTTTTCCCAAACACTCTTCTCTTGCTGATGGAAGAGCTCCCACTCCTTTTGCTTTTCAGCAACCGCGGAGTCCTTGCTGGCATGCACATCGAAGATTTGGCGACCTCGAATTTTGATGATTGTGTCCTGCTCAGCCACAAATTTGGAGATTTTCTGAAGGTCCTGCTGAACACCGAGCAATCCTTGGTTGTAATGGTGAGCATTCACATTTTGTTCAACAGCAATGGTTGGCGTTGATGGTGGCGTATGTTGGGACGGACAGCTGACAAAGATTGGTACGCTGTGAGTTCTGTGCATTGTGATGTTGGCTTGTACGTTAGACGACATCGCTGGCAGGATTGAGCAAAGAGCAAGTCGAAGTCGCCAATTGCTGGTAAGCAAACGGGTGGCAGCTTGATATCAGGACATGTATCCTCTTCATCGTTTGTATTGCTTGCCGAGACATGCCGTCGCATAGTGGTTTGCCAGTCATAAAGGTGGCGGTGGACGACGGGAAGCGGCAGATGCGAGATATGAACGGGAAGCTGCTGCCACGCGCATCCTGTTGGTTTCTCCGTTGTTGGCTTTTTGTGGTGTTCTTTTTGTTGACTGATGGACAAACACCAATGCAATCATTGTTTAGGCATCCAGCATGGCGTGTTGAAGGGCGTCCGTTAGTGAACAAGACTTGTTTGGTGGAAAGACGTGTATGTCTTAGCAACGTGACAGCATGGCGGGAGCAAGCCGCTACCTGCTGTAGTCAGTCTAAAGAAAGAGGAGGGGGTACTTACAGCCTCCCATTCTGTGCCCATCGACTGCCCATTGTCTCCAACAGTACGCCACTTTCCACGTACTTCAGACTCCCGAAAGTGGCGAAGCGGCATGTGGGGTCGCTATATAGACTTGCATTGACCGCTATGGGGACCTGCATGTAACCCTGGGACAAGGTAGTGCGACATGAGAATTTCGTGTTACCAGTGCGTGGCAATTTATTGCAGTGCTCCTGCAAGCTTGGAAACTTTGGCATCGGCGGCGAAGTCCAATGATGAAAAGCCAAAATCGCATTGAAATGCAGTTGAACACTGCTCACGATTGCTGAACGTCGCTCCCAGCTATCCGGAATGTGCACTGGTCGACTCCAGAGCGAGGTGTCGAATTCTGCTAGCTTCGGATAAAGTCGAAGCCAAACTTGCGGTCTACACGAGGCACCATGAAGAACATCATCTCGCACTTGTGTTTGACAACCACAAAAAGGCTCTGACCTTTTTCTTGATCACCTATCATTGTGAAACATACATTTCGTGAATCCGTGAAAGTCCTTCCCAATTGCTCTCCTCAATCCGGTACTTTTCAATGTCGTGAAGTATTCTTCTCGCCCACGCCTCCCACATCCAGAGGGGTTCGTCCTAAGCCTGGAACGAGACAGCGCGCTTCTCATCAACAGAGGCAGGCTTCTCAGAGACCAAGACTGGAACAATCTCTACATCGCGCTTCTCGCCACGGCCGACGCCAGGGATCTTGCTGACGATCTTTCCAAGCCACTCGATTGGCTTGAAGAGTTTGCCAATGCCGGCGCCCATGGATGGGCCACCGCCACGAGCCTCACGCTTTTCCTCGCCGCGACCGACACCAGGGATCTTGCTGACGATCTTTCCAAGCCACTCGATTGGCTTGAAGAGTTTGCCAATGCCGGCGCCCATGGATGGGCCACCGCCACGAGCCTCACGCTTTTCCTCGCCGCGACCGACACCAGGGATCTTGCTGACGATCTTTCCAAGCCACTCGATTGGCTTGAAGAGTTTGCCAATGCCGGCGCCCATGGATGGGCCACCGCCACGAGCCTCACGCTTTTCCTCGCCGCGACCGACACCAGGGATCTTGCTGACGATCTTTCCAAGCCACTCGATTGGCTTGAAGAGTTTGCCAATGCCGGCGCCCATGGATGGGCCACCGCCACGAGCCTCACGCTTTTCCTCGCCGCGACCGACACCAGGGATCTTGCTGACGATCTTTCCAAGCCACTCGATTGGCTTGAAGAGTTTGCCAATGCCGGCGTTCATCGATGGTCCACGTCCGCGTGCTTCACGCTTCTCCTCGCCGCGGCCGACGCCTGGAATCTTGCTGACGATCTTTTCCAACCAGCCAATGGGCTTCATCAACTTGTTGAGGCCACCGCCCATGGATGGACCGCGGCCACGAGCTTCACGCTTCTCGCCACGTCCTCTTCTGCCGCCAAACAATTTGGCGACCTTGCCGAACAACTTCAAGGGGCCAGTGATGATCCTCTCGAGCTTCTGTCCAGCAGGTCCTGGTGCCACTGGGTCACGCTTGTCGATAATGTAGAGAGGCCCATCCTCGACATCACGCTTCTCCTCGTCAACAGGCTCGTCGAAGAAATCCAACTTCACCAAATGTTAGCCCGAATGCCTTCAGAATTGCTCACGAGTGGCAGCAAGATGTCGTTTTACTTACAAGATCTCCTGGGGAAGAAATGTAAGGCTCAGCATCAGCATTGCGAGCGGAAAGTTCGGCTGGTGCAGCAGCAGGTGCAGCAGACACTGCTGTGCTGAGAAGGAGCACAGCTCCGGTGATCAGGGAAGAGAAATGCATGTTTTACAGTGAAAGAAGACCTGTCTGACCAGCAGACTGGGTTTAGCAAAAGGAAACAAGAAAGAAAAGATGGTACAAACTGGTTCTGTCTCTTGGAACAGTGCTGCGCTCATCATAACTTCTTATACTCTCTGTGCTGTGACATCAGTAGCACCAATGCGGTGTCTCGGCGAATCTCGTAGCATGGTGCTGGTCCGCGGCGTGCACGGGCGGGATGGATATTGCACGTGTGATTGTAGTGGTGAAGACCAACGCACCGATCTTGATCTCGAATGGGTGCAAAGCAATGGAGAAGTCGGCACGCCCGAAGTATGCCAAGATCGGTGAATTCACGAATTTGGTTCGTGAGGGCAGCATAGGCTGCATAGCTACGCGGTAAGCATTTCCCAAGCTTTAGCAAATACTCGAGAGCTTGGTATGTGGATTCGAGGCCTTGTGGTGTTGTAGTATTCGGCAGATTCATAGCACCACGGTAAGGTGCCATAGTTTTTCCTGTTAATCCGTCCTGCCTAATGGCAAATTGCCAAGCGGCTGGTGCTAATTCGAGAATCTCTCCGACATATTAGTACGTTCATCATACTAATCATGTTTCGCTGAGTTCGATGCGTGCGCTTCTGTTGTTCCAAGGACGTTCTGCCACGAGGATCGTGATGGAAGAGGAGCGTTGAAGAGTCAGACTTTGGCGGGGAAGGATGAGGTGAGCTTCGTGGTGCCTCAGGCAAATCTCATCTCCGGACGTTGTTTCCATTCCTTGGCATTTGTAGAACAGGTTTCAGGCGTCAATCCTCTTGACCTCTTTCGTTCACCTCGCACCTATTACAAATCGTGCAATATGCCACATCGTACATCATTGACAAAGGACCATGATGCGAGAAGCTCACTACATGTTCGAATGTCCTCACTCCTGCGGCCTCGAACAAGCGAAGACTTCGACTGTCAGCCATGCCGCTCTGAACACCGCAATCTGCACATTGTTACGACTTATATGATCGACGGCCTGCCATCAACGGAGACTCCAACGGGCTTATAGGCCTCTAGACTGCACGCGTCGAGCAGGACCCAAGATGACGAGAGATCGTCATGCGCTAGTACACGGCAGATCACTTTCGAAGCCACAATTACGTTGCCAAGCACAGATTGAGTTCAAAACAAGCAAACAGGAAGACCAGCAAATTGCTGCAATGAGTGCGTTTGGTACGCGTGATTCCTGTTTTTGGACGTGATTCGATGTCGCTTGAAGTGATTGCAGCTAGATCGCGCGGAATTCGCGAAGCGTATAGGTACAAGTATGTTTCCTGGTCGTTGCCCACTTCTTTCTTTGTTGCTGAGACGTGATTTTGCTGCGAACTGCTGACTGCCATCATCCTCGAGGGCAGAATGGAGGCCCTTCAGCATGCAGGGATGCGTGTTTTCCGCCGACAGGTATGTTTCTTCACCCTACTAACCTGATGTCTACTGACAAGCAATGTGCAGAGCGCAGACAACACCGGCTCGAATGCGGGCGCTGGCTCCTCCTCCCTCTCCGGATTGGTCTCGACCCTGGTTCCTGTCCTTCTCATCTCCACAGCTATCTTTCTGGCTTTCCTGCTTTTCCGCAAGCGTTACTCGCGCGTCTATCAACCGCGTACATTCCTCGGTTCTTTGCGAAATTGGCAGCGCTCGCCTCAACAGACAGAAGGTGTCCTAGGATGGCGTCAGCAGTACAACAAGCTGACTGATGAGTTCGTGCTCGGGGCTGCGTCGCTGGACAATTATCTATGGCTTCGCTTCTTCAAGATGCTGACACTGATGTGTCTCGTTGGCTGCTGCATCACAATGCCTATCCTGTTCCCAGTCAACGCAACAGGAGGCGCGCCAGGCATCTCAGGCCTGGAGATTCTGTCCTTCAGCAACATTGTTCCTGGTCCTCGATACTACGCGCAAGTGTTTGTATCGTGGCTCTTTCTCGCCTGGGTCATGTTCTTGATCACACGCGAATCGAAGTTCTTCGTCCGGCTGCGTCAGCGATACTTCCTTTCTCCACACGAACGAACCCGCATCTCCACCAGAACCCTCCTCTTTGTCAATGTTCCGAAGGAAGCTCGAAATGAGGAACACATCAGATCGGAGTTTGCTGGCGTCAAGAAAGTGTGGCTCGTCAACGTTCCAGAAGAACTTGCGCAGAAGGTCGAAGATCGGGACAAGGCCACCGGCAAACTCGAGGCCGGGGAGATCAAGATGATCAAGAACTACATCAAGCGCGAAACAAAGGCAGAGAAGAAGGGCAAGGCTCAGGCGCGTAATGATCCCGAGCAAGGCGTTCGTGTTCAAGTCGAGCAGAAAGATCGTCCCAAGCATCGCCTGCCGAAACTCAAGGTTCTTCCCCTTGGCAAGAAAGTCGACACAATTGACTGGGCTCGTGCTGAACTGCATCGCTCTGTACCTGAGATTGCTGCCGAGCAGAACAGACTTCGCACTGATAGCTCGCAACCTCAAGGTGCTTGCTTTGTGGAGTTTGAATCTGTTCAAGCTGCTCACGCTGCGCTGCTCCAATCCACCAACGTCAGCAAGAAAGAGAAGGTCAAGAAACAGATCAAGATGACACCAAAAGAGCTTGGCCCTCCTCCGCAAGATGTGATTTGGAAGAACATCATCAAGCCCTTCTGGAAGGTCAAGGCTTTCAACGCCGCCGGAACAGCTTTCATCTGGTTCCTGTGCATCTTCTGGACCATCCCTGTTGCAGTAATTGGTGCCATCTCAAACATCAACAACCTCACTGAGCAGGTTCCATTCTTGAGCTTCATCAACGACATTCCTCCCGTCATTCTCGGTGTCGTCACTGGTCTTCTGCCCGTGCTTTTGCTGTCCATTCTGATGTTGCTCGTGCCAATCTTCTGCAACATTATTGCGAAGCAGTTCGAGCCAACGCAAGGATCTGCACAAATGAAGGTGCAAAGCTGGTACTTCCCATTCCAGGTCATCCAAGTTTTTCTGGTCACGACCTTCTCCTCTGGCGCGGCGTCTGTTGCAGGACAAATTGTCTCGGAACCGACTTCAGCACCAGCGCTTCTCGCGACGAATCTGCCCAGGGCGTCCAATTTCTACATCAGCTACTTCATCTTGTTTGGGCTCATGACGGCTGCAATGCAGTTCTTGAATGTCGTGCCGTTGCTGTTCGCGATAATTCTGGGCAAGATCCTGGACAAGACCCCAAGGAAGATGTACAATCGTTATGTCAACTTGGCTGGCCTGGGATGGGGATCGCTCTATCCCAAATTCACGAATTTGGGAGTCATCGGTATGTGCAAAACTTACACCATCAACCACAGTCACTGACACTATATCCCAGCACTCGCATACTCAGGTATCGCACCACTCGTCTTGGGGTTCGCGACTGTAGGCTTCTTTTTGCTCTACCTGGCATTCCGATACAACGTCCTCTTCACTCTGGGGACCAATGCCTCCACTCGTGGCGCTTCGTATGCTCGGGCTTTGCAGCAACTCACCACAGGTATCTACCTCTCTGAGGTCTGTCTGATCGGACTTTTCGCAATCGGGATAGCGTCAACAAATCAGGCAATCGGTCCACTGGTCCTCATGGTCGTGTTCCTCGCTGCCACAATCGGCTGGCACATCTGGCTCCGCCGCTCTATCAACAAAATGGAAGCGGAGATGCCTGAGGACTCCATCAATCCATCTGCCCCAGCAGCCGCAGGTGAGCTCGGTCATGATGATGCGAGCGACATCGAAAAGGTTCACGGTTCCATCGATGCGACCAATGGTCAACCTCATGCCGCAAAGGAAGAATACGAAGGCCGTGCCCAGCAACCGGTACCAGCCGCAACGCAAGACACCAGTCTCTTGGGTCCCATCAAAGCCTACTTCCTCGCCTCCCCAGATGACGCCGCCCGCAATGCCCTCGCACAAGTCTCCCCCAACCTCAGCGAGCCCGTCCGACCTTACACTCCTCAGGAACATCACGAAGCATATCTTCATCCTGCCATCATCTCTCCTTGCCCGATCATTTGGATTGCGAGAGACAAGTATGGGTTGTCGAAGCAGGAAATCGCTTTGACCAGAGAGGGACAAGGTGGTGAGGGGTATGAGATGACGGACGAGGGCGCAGTATTCAACGAAAAGGGCAAGATTGAATGGAACCAGGATGATGCCAAGCAGGCGCCAATCTGGGAAGATGAGCCGTTGTATTAGTAGTAGTTGGATGAGAGCAGATGAGATGCTAATGATACGATAAGGCGTATAATGTATCAAGTTAACAACGCCTTGGAAAATTGTGGTGAGCTGAGAGCGAATAATCTATTAATGCCCCCATCGATGCTCATCTCGTCACACAAACATCCACGCTTCGTTCTAAGCCTCCACATTCCCTTCCACATTCCTCACAATTCCCCACCTCTCCCTACCGTACCGCCCAGCTTTTGCAGCTCCGTGCCACCCGCATTCGCCGTCTCAGTCATATTCCCCACCAAGTCCTTTACAAACTGCGTGCCTTCCACCCAAGGCAAGAACGCTTTGACGACCAGCCCAAAGAATGTCGCACAGACCAAGTCTACTCCTGCGACGAACACGATTCGCTGATGAGCTGGAATGACGATGAACGAAACCAGCGTTGCGAGTGGTCGTAGACCAACGAAAGACCACAGATATCGAAGTAGGACTTCCTAGATAAGTGTCAGTCTCAGTTCTCGAGAATTAGTCCACAGGGGAAGAAAAGCTTACCAAACCTACCCACCACCCAATCCACCCTTTCCCTCCATAAATCCACAATTGCTTCCATGCTGCATGTACAACAAGATCGTCCCACGCTGCAGCGAGGAAGACTTCACAGATCGATGCAACGGTCATTTCGAGAACCCATTTCGTTAGAGTGTTCCACCAATTGAGTGATTGGCGTTTGACTTTTCCTTGTTCGATCCATTTTTGCACAATGGCTTCTTCACGGGTGGAGTCGTCTTCGCCGATGTCGTCAAAAATAGCAGAGTCCTGATTTTTGAGAAGAGAGGCTGAAGAGGAAAAAGCAGAAGAGGTCTTCCTGTGATGTGTGTTTTTGGCGATTATGTCTGCGGCTTTGAGCCGGCCGGGAAATGTTCGTTCGAGTTGGATTTGCCAAAGGTAGAGCAAGGGTGTGATGAGGAGGTAGTAGAGGAAGTTGAGAGGCAATGTGTGGGTGTAGAAAGGCTTTTGATCTTCTTGTGCACTTTCGTTCTTGGTTTCGGTTTGGTTTGTCTTGGTCGTGTCTTCGACTGTCACGTTGACAGATGCCTCGATGGCTTTCGTTTCGGTCTTCTTTCCCTCATTCCCACCCAAAGTGTAATTGTATGTATCGACGAGTTCCCCATCCTTGTCATATTTCTTCACAGTCACTTCGTACGGCGTTGTCAAATTCGCGACAGACTTGGCAGAAGAGGATGGCGACCTGGTGTTATCCCCCATCTTTTCGGCAGCGACTTTCCAGTCTTGAAAGACTTCGCTATTTGTGACAAAGTCGCCCGCGTTCTCCCAGAGATGGTGAGATATGATCATCGTGGCGAGTGAAAGAACGATTGTCTGCGCCACAGACGGAAGAAGATGGGATTTTGGCATCTTGAAGCAGGTTTGCGGAGCTAGTCTTGTGATGAAGACTCGTAAACTGTGTCTAGTCTCATGAGTAGAGAAAAGAATGTAGGAAAGAACAAGTCAGGAACGGTGCCGGTAATGTTTCTGAAGTTGCCGAAGTATCCGCGGAACTGTAGGATAAAGAGTGTGAATTAAAGCTGGTGACCTGAGGGAGATCCGTATAATACACTGCGAAGGATTCGTGCATATGCTAGGCAGAGGCTCAGCCTACAAATCAGTAGTCCCTGGAGGCTGTGCCACTCGAGGATTATCGGCCTTGGAGCCTTGAAACGGCGATGTGGGTCCCGAACATGTCTACTCACTACGTTCCCTTCAGCGTGATCTGATCCGTGAGACGACGCGTATGGAATCATCGTACAAGTTCACATCGGCTATGCGTGACCACGAACCCAAGACGGTTGGCAGTGCGTATCAAGGTTATCGGCTTGAGGAGGATTCGCGAGCGCGCGGAAGGATTGAGGGACGCATCTGCGCCATGACGATGCATCAGGAAGGATCAGCGACCAATCAAACACTCGCAGTATGCAAGCCGGGCCGGGGAAGAGAACAGTAAGCGTTCATGAGCGAGTTCCTTTCCCATTTAGCTTCTATTTAGCAAGGAAGAATATCTTTTGGGGGCAGCGAGCCTCATCGTGCAGCCATACCTCATGCACATCGTAGCTCATGTCCGCCGGTTCAAAATGTACAAGAGCTGCAAGATAGCGTCTTGCAGGTGCGTCGTCGTACTCTCGTTCATAGCCGTCTTCCATCCATGCTCATACTCTTAATCTTCTTGCTTAATTCAGATGAGAAGTCTGCAACCGTGCCCCTCTTTGCAGGTCTTACGCCGTGTTCGTCCAAGATGGCCAGTAAAGTGAGCCAGCCTAGATCCAGAAGAAGAAGATTAGTACTACCCAAGATGTCAATGATCTTGGCGACGATGGATGCGAGTATGGCAGATAGTTATACAAGTGCAAGGGAGGTGCAAGTGCATAACAATTCTACATCTGCAGGATCGTCTGGAGGGTCGCCCAACCTGGAGTGTGCATGAGTGTAGCACCGAGCGCGGCGTCTTTCTTGATGGCGACCTGGCAGAGCAGTTTCATTTCGTCCTGTTGCAAACGAGTCAGCGATGACCACATATTAATGAAGTGCAATTGCTTACCTCGCTGAGAATGCCGAGACTTTGAATGTATGTCAAGGCATGGAAGTCGGAAACGACCACCACACCCTGCGGCGTATCGAGCGCAACTCTGTTCGCTCCCGCCTTGAGCTGTTCCTGCAGATCTCTAGGCTCTTGCAGCTCACCCAAGGCGTCTCGGTTCTCTATTGTAAACTCGTTCTTTGCGAACAATGGCGTAGGGTCATCCGGGAAACCATGGGTCAATGTCACAAAGAGATACTCCACGGGGAATGAGGGCTTCGCATTCTCCTGCACGTTCGCACCGTACTCGTTGATCTTGCGATAGAACACCTCAGGAATATAGCGCTGCTGCCCGAGCCGGTCGACCTCCTCTTCGTCCTGCACAAGCATGACCGCGGGGTCGGCAGAAGGCTCGATGATCTGTGCTCGCTCCATCTCGACCGCATCATTGGAGGCCATGTAGGCGGAAATTCCGATTTGGCCATCGGTGTCGCCCGAGATCACGCATGTCACAAAATTGCTGCCGAACTTGCCAGTTTCGCTCCACTTCGAAGGCCGAGGATACTTCGCCTGATATCGCGCAGCAAAGCACACTTCGAGAGAGGAGAGGAAGTAGGAATCTGCGTGTCGCTTGCACACTGCTGTGCCCTGATCCGGATTGGGTGGAGCTAGAAGGTCAGTGAAGATCACGCCGACTCGCTGGAGCCCGCTGAGCTCTGCAAGCTTGTCGATGGCCTCCTCGTTCTCCCACTCTGCCATGGTCACGCCGTCCGGCTCATCAATCTGCGGCGGTTCGTAGATGGCCTCCACGACGGCCTTTGTACCAAGCGGCACCATATCGTACTGCTCGTATCGTCCGTACATGAAGCCAATCCGCTGTGCACCGCCTCTTCTCCAAAAGTCCAGGAATCGATTGACGATCGCAAAGTCCTGGAACTCGACGTGGTCCACCATGCGGTAGGGTTGTGGTTGCAGCGAGATGGCAGAAGGCTGGCATTTGCTGCAGATGCCCGCAGGGAAAGGCTTGTGGCCTGACGGGCAATTTGGATTGACGCGAAAGTATGGTTCTGACAGTGGAGGCATGTACGAACTGCCCGACTCGGGCTTGTTCTTGCCCTGGTTCTTCTGTCGAAGGTATGCGTGGAATGACATGTGCTTGATCTTATTCTCTTCGAGATAGCCCTTGTCGTACGGCTCCACGGGTTGACAGTAATCGCACATGCCGTGAGCGTTGTGTCTGCACATCTTCGGATCCTTCTTTCGACGAATCTTGCCATCCAGCTTGTCTAATCGATCATCGAGCTCCGACTGCTTGACTGTCTCCCATGGATTCTTGATGAGTGCCGGTGCCACATTGATTGCAACAGATTCGCGCTCTTTCTGCGTCACCTCTTTCCCGCTCAGTTTGCTAGCTGCAGCGTGATGGCCGTTCGATGTCGCGGCTACCTCGTCGTCGAAGGAGAGATAGATCATGGTGCCGTTCTCGACGAGTCCTATTCGGCTGAACGTCACGCCCTTCATCTTCTCCAACGGCCGCATTTCCCCTCCATGTGGTTTGGGTGAGATTTGTATCGATGAAGGCACCGCAGTCTTTGGTAACTTGGCGAGGAGTTCGGGAAGGATAGAGGCGATATCCTGGTCGGGCTGGACATTGAGGCGAAAGTTGCCATCGCGTGACTGGAAGCGTAGTATCATGATGGAGGTGTTGTGTGCTGGTTTGTTGCGTGCTTCGCGGGACGAGCGTCGGCGGTCGATGTCGAATCGATGATGAGGTGGACGGAGAAGGTGCCGAGCGCGGAGGGAGAAGTGCTATTGTATAATATGTGCTGATGCCATGTGTCGACGACAAGTGAAGATGGCGGGACGCGTGAACAGAAATTAGTGACTGTGGCAGGCGGCGATGATTACGAGTAGGAAACAGCAGCTGCATGTGCCTGAGCGGAAGGAAGCTATGTCACCAATCTGCGCTAGTCCTGATACAGCTTCGGATCTCTGGGCCGAATTCATGCAGGGATCCAAATGTCCGACTTCTGGGAAAGAGCCACCTGGTCACGCTGAAAGAGCCACTTGTGACGACCGGCACTTCCAATTCTCTCCCAACTGCAACACACTCCTTCACTCCGAGTTTCAATCACGTACAGACAACATACCAGCGACTCGATTTCGACAGTCTGCGCACTGAGCGCTTGCATTAATCATGGCCGATGCCAACTCGACCTTCAATTCCACGAACAACGGCACCTTCAATGGCACGCACACCGAATTCACGCCTCCTGCGCCCGGGAACTTCTGGATAGGACTGCTATGGCCCATCCTCTACATCACGATCCTCGTCGGCTCTCTTTCCACATTCTCCTCACTATATCGCAAGCGTCAAATAGCAAAGGCCGCCGCTCTCGAATCATGGTTTCCACCGCACAAGGCACGGGACTTGTACCTCTCATTATTACATATGGACCCAAGCGAAAATGCTGGCGAGGATGAGAAGAAGTTGAAACAAGTGCCAGACAACGTGTTGAAGGCTGCCTTGCTGGCCCGCGCTGTGGAAGACATTCAGAGGATCGTACAATTGAGGACGAGCAAGCCTGCTCTGCAAACGCTGCTGCAACGAGGAAGCGTCGGAGACGAACTATGGCAGAGGTATCTGCGCGCTGAGAAGGAAATGGAGGAAGAGGTCAAGGATGTGGTGAACGAGGTAAAAATAGCAACACCTCACGTAAGATGTCGAGAAGGCTAACTCTGATGTAGGCCAACGCATTCGCACAAAATTGGGGACAAATCATCTTCCAATCTGCCAACGAGATCAACCAGAATCGCATCATCAAGGAACGAATCGCTGAGCTGCAGGCTACGACAGAAGCAGAGAAGGCTTGGTGGGAGAAGCGGAGAACAGGAATCCAGGCGAATTTCATGAAGGAGTTGGACGAGGAGGAGACTGCGGCCGCAAAGGCTACACAGGCGGCGATAGCAAAGGTCCAGGCACAGCAAGGAAGCAGTGACGAAGACGCGCCCGTCATGGTCGAAGCTGGCGGTCCCGACAGTGCCCAGGGCAGCCTTCGAGGGAAGAAGGGCGGCAAGAAATAGGCTTTTCTACTCCATTGCCAGCTTACACCATAGCGCATTCCCAGATACGACGAGTACGTTTCCGATGTTCGACGGCGAATTCTTCCATGATGGCCGCCCACTACTCGCAATAGAAAGAGGGGAGAGCTCATGAAAGCACGTTCCATATGGATCGTAGGCCGGCTGCGGAATGCTTGGTCTTCGATCCGATTTGCTGTTTTCTGATTGTTTACTGGTCAGCGTGGCGTTTGAGGTTGCTTCTGTGTTGATGATAAAGTGTTGACGAAGGCGAAGGGTGGACAGGCGCTAATGTGAAGGATTTGTATTCGGTCATGAAATCATGTCTCCCATCCCGTGATTCTTCAGCAGATTATTGAGTGAAGGCAGAAATGTGCTGACATTTTGGCTAGATTTGAAGGCTCCCACGTGCCGCTGTGAGCAGTAGCACTTCGCCATACGGGAAACTGTGTTCTCAGATCCAGGAGGACTGGAGGCGACGTTGGACGTGGTAAAACCAGTTCCTCAACGACGATGGATCCTACGGGCATTTGAGGTTGACGACAAGCCGAAGCATGTAATGCAGAGTGAACACGAAGAGCGGCATTCGACATGCCCAGGTGAGGATGAAGCGCGACGCACATTGAAGCCCCGGCGAAGGTGAGATCTGATGTGGAACGCCGATGCCAGCTTAGATCTCTTCAGTTCTGCACGACCGTTGGTCTTCAGATTCTGAGACTTTGTTGTCGCCGACTGTCCACGTCGCTTAATCTGCAGGCAAGTTGACGCGCACGCGCCTTGAAATTCTCGAGAAGCTCCACAACAACCAACTTTGCAACAACGGACAACACGATGGACGCCTCCTCTTGAGCATATTTTCCATAACCGACCGCACAGAACCGCGTCGACCATCATTCAAGGCGCGTCAACATGATGGAACCAGGCGATCTCACCGAGAGCGGTCTGCTTTACGAAGGCAGCGACCTGGAGGCGTGGAAGAAACGCGTAACGTCGCTCTATCGGGCCCACGAATGTTCAAAGGTCACCGTGTTGGACTTCAAGCAGCTGCACCTGACAATTGAACAAGCGCGAGAACTGATCGGAACCAATCAAGCTGTGAAGGCCGCGGTGGACGAAGTTGTGATCAAAGCTGAGGAGGCGAAGGAAAAGAGATTCAGGTTACGGTTGAACCAACGCGACCTCGCCATGGCAAAGATCAGCGCTGTTCAAAGGGCTGTGCAAGAGACACCGGACAAATCCGTCAAAGATGCCTGGCAGGTCGCACAAACTGCAAGACCGCAGACGTATACCACACCAGTCGCCCAACAGGCGAGATCAAGTCTCAACGCAGCCGCCCAAGAGTACCGCCAATCTCCCACAACCAATCTCATGGAAGCTGTGTCTGAGGCAGGCCCGAGAATGAAGACCGAGCGAGAGCGTCGGCTACAAGAACAGCAGATCGCACAGATCAGCTTCATGTGCGAATGCATCAGCCCTGCAATGCGCTCTCGCATACCGGGTACTGCGAAAGCCGACCTAGAAACCTTTCTGAGTTTCTTGTCCGCTCTTTCGAAACCATTCCCTCTCCTCGAATTGACCAGCGAAGTGAGAGGTCGCATCTTTGGCTTCGTCACAGAAAAGGACCACGAAATCACTCACCGGCTGCCACCGCTCCTTTCCGTCAACAAGCAAATCCGCCAGGAGGCTAGACCGGTGTTCTTCCAACGCACACATTTCGCTTGCGACTTGTTGCCACCACTGTCACAGCGGGAGCCCGAGGATACGCTCGAGAGATCCTTCAAAGCAATTGCGGACTGGTCGCATCTCATCGCGCAAGACAGCGTAAAGCACCTCAGCGAGGTGGAGGCCTACATTTTGTGCCTAAATTCAGCTGGCACTGTCTGTGGCATGCTTCTCACCTTTTGTTTCTCCATACACAGCGGACTGTCGTACCGCACACGTTGGATGTCTGACCTGAATGATGCTATGGACAAGGCATCGCTGAAAATCCTCAACAAGCACGTCGCGCATGTCGAAAGTCGACGGAAGACATTGCATCTTCAAGGCGAGTCGATCATCATGGCTCTGCTTGACAAGCCGAACCTCTGGCGGTAGTAGCCGCACAAAAGCTGTGCCCTGTCAGAAGACCGCGATGAGGGACTACAACACGAGCCGCTGTAAGTACCACCATCGTGACACTCCCCGCAGCTTTCTGACCAACAGCAGTGTTCAAGGTCCCTGTAACTACCTTAGAGCCCTTGAACATCAGGGCGAGCATTGATACAGTGTACACTACACGTCGCAAACATGCAGTCCAGAGGTCGAACAGCAAAGACAACATGATTTGCGCACGTCGCTCGGGCAATAAGTGGAAAGCTCACGGTGTCAGCGTCATCCTTGCATAGCTAAGCAGGATTTCCCCTTGATTCACATGACCTCGGAAATGCGCAGTCGGCTGGTGAGGCGTCTATCTGGATGAAGCTGGGAGCCGACCGCTCCTTGCCCACTAGCTTTGATCAAGCTCAATGCCAGAAGTTGTTACTTTCCATAGATTACACAAAAGCGTCATGGCTTTCGGAACCCCTTCAACGCGCCTCTCATTTTTCCAGCTCGCGAGCTACGATTGAAGCGCGATGGGTTAAAGTTCTCGAGGACTCAGGATAAGTTTCTGGAAAACGTCCATGAACCAACCCACCACTGTAGATTCATGTTCCTGCTTTCATGAAGTCCGTCTCTGGCAGATCTGTGTCTGCGTCCTAGCAGACTTGAGTTCGCATTGGCGAACCTGAAGCCCCTGTATTGCTAGAGTACCAACGTTGGCTCTACCCAATGTCCGGCAAGTTTCCGAGTTCTATATCCGTGAGTCCTGCTGTGCTGCTCACTTTGTGATGAATAGTCGCGTAAGGTGTCCCACTCAACACGTGGCGGCAGTAGAGATTTTCAAGAAAGCTACGTAGAGCTTGAGTTGAGTGCAAGATTGACTGCATCGAATCCTTGGTTTTAATTGTAGGCTGCACTAAATGACACGCGGAACGGGTCACCAGTTGAGATGCAGACAGCCACTCAGAAACCTCCCAACAACCAACGCTCTCCTTTATACCCTTCAAACATCCTCCTCCGATTACTTCTTCTCAACCATCTAGCAAGTTCCACGGTAAGCACCCTTAACGTGATCCTTGTCAACAATGTGAACCGAGCCAGAGTGAGACTTGCAAGCAGCCTCGAAAGCAGCACCGTCAATGCGGCGAATGTTCGCGTTCTCAGTGCAGACACCATGGTCATAGGTTCCTTGCTGGAGCCACGTCAGTTCGATGTCACACTTTGCAAAGTGCATTTTCGAAGTCTTACAGCGAAGTCTCCGCAAGCTGCCTTGGTGAGATCTGGGTGAGTGGCCCATTGTTGGCCGGTGCCGTCGTTGCGGATGCAGCAGTTGTGCTCGGAGTGGTCGTTGCCAGCGAGGGCGAAGCCAGAGAGGGTGGAGAGGGCGAGGATGATGGTGGACTTCATTCTGATGGTGGTGGGTTGGAGGTTTTAGGGAGGGTGGCTGGATGAGAGACTGGTTGTTTGTTGTGCTATTGGGATTGCTCTGTTGCTGATGGGTTACTTTCCCAGTGGGCAGAGCAGTCTTTATAGATGGACGTTCTTAGAGGACATCTTCGGTCGCTCTACATTTCCGCGTGGCACGATTCAGACTGGACTTCCGGACACGACGGAGATGAGAGAGCCCTGAGACTAACACGATAGCACGACGTCCGTCGAACTTTCTTCCTGCCGTCTCGACCGCCGCCGAAGATGGTTACGAGAGACTTGTCCATGTTTCTGGTATACGAAGGGGAGCGGGCATGCTCTTCGGTCCCCGGCAGGGGCTCAGAGGACGGGCAGAAACAACACGCTCCACAGCATTGGCCAGAAATCCGCCCACGTTGCTGATATGGAAAAGTCGACGGGCGTTCCAGTGCGGGCCAATACAGGGGAAAGCCGGTCAAGGAGGTACGAACGAGCCATCGAAAGCACTAAGGCATTGTTGTCCAGACCGCTCGGGCGATAGTGAAGATGTTGATTGAGACTCGCGACGCTCGGCAGAATGCGAGGACCTCTCCCCCTAAGGCTCGTCGGCAGCCAGGCGTGCTTACGCACTAGCAGCGACCAGGTCCCAATTTTCAGTGTAAGCAGGTGGCACAATGGCATATCTTCACGTTGTCAACTGGTGAGAAGACGCAATTCCAGATGGTCGCGTAGACTGTGCTGTTGCACTTCACGGTGTTGGGCCAAAACAGTCCTCGTTTACTATGCTTC